>CAOJBK010728305.1:0-11601 GCA_948294925.1 Codiaeum variegatum | reverse complement strand
TAGTCAAGAAAGCAAATGGAGGCTATCGTATGTGTGTGGATTTTACTAATCTGAACAAGGCTTGCCCAAAACATTCTTATCCACTACCTATGATAGACAAGCTAGTAGATGCAACAACTGGCTACAAATATTTCTCACTACTTGATGCCAAGCAAGGCTATCAGCAAATTAGAATGGATAAAAAGGATAAGGATAAGACTTCATTCATCACAGAAAAGGAAATATACTACTATATATCTATACCTTTTGGGCTGAAGAATGCTGAAGCCACCTACCAAAGACTTGTCAATAGCATGTTCAGGGAATAACTTGGGAAGAATCTCGAGGCATATATAGATGACATGGTGGTGAAGAGCATGAGCTTCCAGTAGCATATTCAAGATCTGAAGGAAGTGTTTGATATGATGAATGCCTATGGAATGAAGCTAAACCTAGAGAAGTGTGCCTTCTTCATCAATGGAGGTAAATTCCTAGGCTATCAAGTTAGTGCAAGGGGGATAGAGCTAAACCCAAACAAGGTCCAAGCCATTCTAGAGTTAAACCCCCCAAGGACTGTCAAGGAAGTCTAAAAGCTAATAGGCAGACTGGTGGCCCTAAACAAGTTCATGTCCAAATCTAGGAAAAAGTATCTTCCATTTTTCAAGAAGCTTAGAAAGAGCACTACCTTCGAATGGATGGAAGATTTTCAGCAAGCCATGGGTAATTTAAAGACTTTCCTTACATCAGAATAGGTTTTGAGTAGGCCGCTAAAAGGCGAAGAGCTCCTGTTGTACCTTTTAGCTTCGCAACATACAATTAGCTCAGTGCTGGTTAGGGAGGAAGGAGGTCTCTAAAAGCCAGTATATTATTTCAACAAGGTACTACAGGAGGTTAAATTAAGCTACTATCCCCTCGAGAAGATGGTGTATGCCCTAGTACTATCCTGCAGAAAGTTCAAGGTCTATTTAGAAGAATATCAAGGAGTGGTAGTTACAGATAAACCCTTACAAAAGCTCTTACATAAACTAGAACTTTTCGGAAGGCTACTTTGTTGGGCCGTAGAACTGGGGGGATATGGCCTAGAATATAGACCTAGGAAAGCCATCAAGGCTCAAGCCCTAGCAGACTTCATTTCAGAATGTGCATTCCCACTAAGAGGAAATACCGGGCAATGAGTCTCAAGGGCATCCTGAAGGCAAAATCTCAAAGGTCAAATGAGGGCTGTTTATTGATGAAGATATTAGCAAAGAAGCCAGCAGGGTCGAAGTCGTGCTGAAGAATAAAGAGGGAGTTTTTATAAAATTCGCCCTGAATACAAAGCCCTCCTTCAAGGCCTCTTTTCGGACAAGTACCTACATGTTGAAACACTGCACATCTATAGTGACTCACAGCTAATATTAGGCTATATCGAAGGCCTTTACAAAGCAAGACATCCCGACATGGTCAAATACTTAGAGAAAATGGACTTACAGCTGAAGAAGATGAAAGAGAAGGGGATTGAGGTTGAATTCAAGAAGATCCCAAGGGCTACCAACAGTAGAGCAGACAGTTTGAGAAACCTCACTATAACTCACCCAATTGACATCCCCAGCAGGGTATTCTTAGTAGTCCTAACCCAGCCTTCCACAAAGGAATTCGAAGCTATTATGTATACAGAGATAGAATCTTGCTGGATGGATCCGATAAGAATATATTTGGAGAAAGTTGAACTCTCAGAGAACCCGAAGCTAGCGAAGAAAATCAAGTGTAGAAGCTCACACTTCTCCTTATACAACGGGGTCCTTTATAAGTGAGCTTTCTCTCTTCCATAGCTTAGATGCCTTTCTCCCGCCGAAGTAGAGTATGTGTTAAGGGAAATGCATGAGTGTGCCCATGGAATGCACGTGGGAGGAAAGATCTTAACAGCTAAAGCCATCAGGTAGGGATACTATTGGCCTACCATGAAAGAAGATGCCATGAAGCTGGTCAAGAGGTGCCAGATATGCCAGAAATTCACCAATTTATGTAAGACTCCAGCTATGGAATAGACTCCCATTTATGGCTCATGGCCATTTTCCACATGGGGGATGGACATAGTAGGGCCTCTCCTCATAACCACAGGTCAAAGGAAGTTTCTCTATATAGCAGTAGAATACTTCACCAAATGGGTAGAAGCAAAAGCTCTTGCAACAATCACAACAGAAAATGTGGTGAAATTTATATGAAGGAACATTATATGCAGGTTTGGAGTACCGCATCAAATCATCAACGACAATGGGAAGCAGTTTTATAATGCCAAGATGAGAGACCTATGTGAAGGCCTCAAAATAAGGTAGCATTTTTCCTCAGTTTCCCATCCCTAATCAAATGGGCAAACTGAGGTTACCAATAGAACCATTATCTAAGGGTTGAAGAAAAGACTCGAAAGATATAGGAGAAACTGGGGAGAGCAGCTACACCATGTGTTATAGGCCTGTAGAATGACCCCTAGATAATCATCAGGTGAGACACCTTTTGCCCTTACATTTGGCACTGACACGATCCTCCTAATTGATATAGGAAAGCCCAGTAGAAGAGTATACTACTGTGGCGAAGAAGAAAATGAGAAATAGAGGAAGATTGATTTGGACCTACTAGATGAGTTGAGAGAGCAAGTCTACATCAAGATTGAAGCTTACAAAAATAGGGTTGCAAGCTACTTTAATCGAAGAGTTAGAAGTAGAATATTCAAAGCATGAGACTTAGAAATGAGAAGTCAAGAAGCAACAGGGAAACACGAAGGTATGGAAAAGCTAGCACCAAACTGGGAAGGCCCATTCAAGGTAGAAAAAGCTATCGGTCCAGTCGCATTTAAGCTGTAAACCATGAAGACAAAGAGGTGCCATCTCTTTGACTCAATTATAATTCTCTAAGCAACAAAATCATTAAGCCCAGCCTAACGGGAGAAAGGGGGGCACCAAGCTAAGAAAGGCACCAAAACTCTAAGCATATGAGGAATACGCAAAGCTCGGAGCAGCAAAGCCCAGCTTGACTGGCCAAAGACCCTCCAAGGGGGGGCACTAAACCCATCTTGACTTGTGAAAGACCCTCCAAGGGGGATATTAAGACCTTTATGAGATGAGGCACTAAGCCCAGCTTGACTAGCGAAAGACCCTCCAAGGGGGGCATTAAGACCTTTATGAAATGAGGCACTAAGCCCAGCTTGACTGGTGAAAGATCCACTAGGGGGGCACTATGACCTCTATGAGATGAGGCACCAAGCCCAGCTTAATTAGCAAAAGACCCTCCAGGAGGGGTACTAAGACCTCTATGAGATAAGGCACCAAGCCCAGCTTGACTGGCGAAAGACCCTTCAAGGGGGCACGACACAAAACACCAAATCACAACTTCAAGAAAGCTAGAAGGAAAAATGAAACCTAGAAGATTGAAGGCGGATGTTGAATCACAGAACACCAGACCAGAACTTCAAGGAAGCCAAAAGGAATAACGAGACCTAGAAGACTGAAGGTGGATGTTGAATCACTAAGATCCAAAATAAATAAAAAATCAAAAATAGCAAGAGACCCTAAAAATGCAAAGGAAAACAACGAACCCAAAAGAAGCCAAAGAGGACATCTAAGACCAGCCTCAACTTACAAAAGACCCTCTAAGGAGGGGCACCTAAGACCAGGCTTGACTGGCAAAAGATCCTCTAAGGGGGCACCTAAGACCAGTCTTGACTGGTGAAAGACCTTCTAAAGGGGGCACCTAAGACCAGCCTTGACTGGCAAAAGACCCTCTAGGGGGAGCACCTAAGACCATCCTTGACTGGTAAAAGACCCTCTAAGGGGGGGCACCTAAGACCAGCCTTGACTGGTAAAAGACCCTCTAAGTGGAGCGTCAAAGACAAACGAGTCAGAATATCAAGAATCACTTGAAACGAAAGAAACTTCAAAAGGAAGATCCTATCAAGCAAAGTTACAATGCTAAGCGAGGCCTAGAGTATGGTATAATAAAAAATACAAGCAAAGCCCAAAGCAAGGTTTAGCTAAAGATAAACAAGAATAGAAATATGAAGATGAAAAAATGATTAATTTTATTACAAAAGAATAATCATTTAAAAAAAATTCATTGCAACAATTCGAATTAAAAAGAATGATTACAAAAAGTGTTACAAAGTATGTGTTATAAAGTAAATATTATAATTACAGTCGTAAGTGTTAAAAATCCTATGAAGGAGGGACTTGAGAAGTGCTAGCTTCTTGGTACAAAAGTTGGATCAACCTACTGATGGGAAGCTGATCTTCACTAGAGGAACTAGAGGTAGATGCTTGGCGAATCTCTAGACTTGTCATAGGCCGGAGGTATTCGCTCAAGGAAAGTAAGATCCGGAGCATCCATACTATCTACATACTTAGAGAGATGAATGTCTGGCACATTTCCTTCTGCGACTCAGGGGTTGAAGTGAGCCCTTACTTTTGGAAAATTTTCAAATACTGAGGTCAGGGCTAGGTTATACCATTCAACACCTCTCAGGACTACCTCAACGTTGTGCCATCCCTTGAAAAAGTGGGATTTATCAAATTTGCGAACCTCATCCTTCAGCATATGGGGCAGTTTCTCCACCAAGGCATCCAGCTTTTTCACATATATATCAGATACCTCACTCGAGTTACAAGCCTCACTAGACGTCTGCTGAAAATGCTCCTCGAGCTTAGTGTTCTCAACTTCTAAAGCTTTGTTTTGGTGCCTTAAGAATGTATTGGCAGAAACCTACTCTTCATTCTTCTTTTTTATAGAGTCAAGCTCCATAACATAGGCCTCAAGCTCTGCAACCTGAGACTATGAAACCTTCTTCTCAGTAATCAAGGCCTTCTTCTTTTCCTGAAGTATTGCCACTTGCTTTTCCAATGCTTCATTTGAAGCCCTGCTAGCTTCCAAGTCATGCAACAGCCTATTGAAATGGTTTGTCGCCACCTATAGATAAAAGAATGAAGCAGTTAGTAAAAAGATAAAATAAAAAGAGAGAAGAAACTCCAGGAAGAATAGAGTACCTTCAGTACATGGGGAACCTGATTTCTAGAGATAACCAGGCTCAGTAAACTAGAGGATCCACCCTTAGCAGGAAGATCCTGAGGTAGGTCAATGTACATATTTCCCCCATGGGCTGAGGGGACGAACAAGGTTTCACCGCAAAGATAAATATACACCCTTGCCTCGGCCATAGGGGTTTTAGTGGGCACCCCAACAGCAAGACCACCCTCACCTTCCATCAGCAAAGTAGGTATGCCCTTAGCCTCAATAAGACCCCCAAGAATAGGTTCATCTTTAGGATGGGTTAGGGCCACTGTCAGATTCACCTCTTGTGCCTCATATGTTTGATGGGAAGCCCCTGATGGTTGGGCCGACCTTAGAAGAGCCTCCAAAGCCTCTATGGATCCCTGGGTCTCCATTAGGTCCCTCAAAGCAACAAGCTTAGACTCAGGGGAAACAGAAGTAGATTGGGCACTGATTTTAGCCCTGCCAACCAGACCAGCTGCAGGTTCCCCTACAAAGTTAAATGAAGTTAAAAAAAACATAAAGAGAAAGATTATATACCTTGAAGGAATGGCTCAGTAGAAGGTTCAGCTGGCAGAACCTAAACCAGCGAAGAGGGTTCAGGTAACATAGCCTAAACCGGGGAAGACGGTTTAGAAGGTAGAACCTAAACTGGCAAAGAAGAAGGTTCAGAAGGTAGAACCTGAACTAGAAGAGAAGAGTAAGGAAGGGTTTGAACTAGCGAAGGAGGCAAATTTTGAGCCAGTGATTCAACCAAAGGATTTGTAGCCTTTATAGCCTTTGAAATGTCCACTGGTGTAAGGTCGCTCCATTGTGCTAGGCTTTTGAAAGCCTCTAGAGGGAAAAGCTTCAAAATCTTCTTATACTATGGAACCAATATAGATCCATCCTTCACGACATGGATATGCTGATAGAACTGGCTTGACAACTTATGAAACTTGCCGAGATTGGAAGTGACCTCGTCCAAGAAATCCAGCACTTGGCTATGAACCCGACCGAAATTAGCATTGCCCTTCACAAGCCTGTCCACCAACACACTCTTAACACTAAGGGGATAATTCCACATTCTTCCAAGCTAGAAAGGATTTTTCGTTGGAGCCACAGCCTCAACCTCTTCAGAGGCTCTGTAAAGCCTTTTCAACTTTTTCCCCTCCGGTCTTGCTTCAGCAGAATCAACAATAATGGATGCTCCCCACAATCGGACTAGAGGAACATCTAGGGACTCCTCCATCTCATCCATTGACACCTCAGTTTCGCCCCCATAAGGGCCAACTACCTCTTCACCTTCGGCTGCAACGAAGGTAAGAGTGGAAGGATCACGCTTAGAGGAAGAATCCAGCTACTCCTTCCCAACCCTGAAGTTCTTCAGGTAACAATATCTTTTTACTTCCACATTCAGGTTGGTGGAAGCCACAGCAGCCCGATTTTCTTCAAGAGTTCGCAACCTGAGCCGCCCAGTCTTGAAGCACCGAATAGGTGAAAATGCCTTTTTATCGACAGTGCAAAGGGACTGTCTCTCCACCTCCGAAAAGGCATCTACCATTGATTTGGTCACCTCCTTTAGCTCGGCCCTTGCCTTTTGATCTGTCAAAGGCTCTGTAAGTAAAAACAAAATTAGCAATATAATAAACAAAATTAATAAAAATACTAATAGGTGAATCCTTACAGGAGGCACGTCACACAATGCGAGGTAGCGAATATGACCCATCAACTTTAAAAAGCTAGGATGAGCCCTGATTTGGCTTTGATCAAACAAGCGACCACAGCAAATAAGGGCTCGAATGCCCTGGGCATCAGCAAGGGTCATATTTTTGTCTAACTTCTCTACCCTTGGCAAGCCTATGTATTCGCCAGTGAACCCGAAGCCCACCTGGCTTTTTCTAAGCAGCTTGAACACTTTAACCATGAAGAACTTCTTCTAGTAATCAACCTTATTTTCCTTGGCTCCAAACAAGGTTCGCAACGGCTTCTTCTAGAAACA
This sequence comes from Codiaeum variegatum, assembly GCA_948294925.1. Classification (NCBI taxonomy): domain Eukaryota; kingdom Viridiplantae; phylum Streptophyta; class Magnoliopsida; order Malpighiales; family Euphorbiaceae; genus Codiaeum; species Codiaeum variegatum. The sequence goes on along the minus strand of CAOJBK010728305.1, from coordinate 4,625 downwards.
CCAAATGTAAGGTTCGCTAGAGGCGGCGAGGTTGAAGAAAGATTGAAACATCTTCAAACTCAGATTGTTAATACCCAGAATGAAGCAGACCACTTCAAAGCAGTGGAGAACCTCAATGGAGTTGGAAGTTAACATCATTGGGTTAACTTAAAAGTATTCGAAGCACTGGTAAAAGAAAGGAGAAGGGGGAAATAGTAAGCCCCTGATCAAGTGATCGTAATACCAGACGTAATAACGATCTCCTTTTGGCAATTCGACGACGATGTTGGTGGAAAATATTTTGGCCTTTAGAGTGGGAAGTTCAACATGTATGTAGCCAGACAGGGCATCAATATTCTCCTGGAAGATCCCAAACTTGAAAGACATGAGAGTAATATCCTTCATATGTGGTCTCATCGTGTTATTTAGATAAGACTCAGTATCTTGGGCCTTACTTTGCTTGTGAGGTTTCTCCACCTCTAGAAAGTGCTTTTTCGTTTGTTTTTGTGGTGGTGACATTGCAAAACAGACAGGAGATAAGCAAGAAATAGAGAAAGAAAATGGAGACACAAAGGAGAAAAAAGAGCAGAAAAATAAAAGAAAACAGAGAATAGGGAAAGTATAGAAAAGGAGAAGAAGAATGGTTTATATAGACGTTCGGGAGCATTTAAAGGCCTAGGGAAACGGCTGACAGGTGGCAAGCGGAGATTGCAGTCTGCTTCAATGCTCATTATGACTCTTTAATGCTCATCATGACCACCGTAAAATGCTCCACCCTGTGGCAAAAAGGGATAGGCTATAAAGAAGGAGTTGTTACATGAGGAATTGCATCGATCTCATCTGAGCCTGACAGAAGGTCACTTACAGGGCAAGGAAACGTCACGTCTGATCAGTTCAAAAGCCACGCGAGCCTTCTTGTCTCCAATTTTTGAAATTCAAAATTCGAACTGGCTACCCAAGCGAAGGCCTACATTTTCGAACCCAACAAACCCTACTCAAACACTCTTTGAGCTTTGGAGCCTTCGAGTGCTAGTGCTTCAGGGGGACAACTGATACGGCTCGACATTAGCCAGGTTTGGCATCAACTAATTATCTGGGGTTTGTCCAGACCCTTTAACACAGTGGTTCTATCCGAACCTCAGGCATCCAACAGAATTTGTCTTATTAGCCTTTGGGGGTTCGGAGGGCCATCAATGACAGATGTCATAAGGCTCTAAAACTACTCAGTGGTTACATCACAAGTTCCATCATCGGATACTCTGCAATACACAAGAAGCAGACATGTGTCTCACTACAGGATTTTCACCTTATAAATACGACATATAATGCCTCATAATAAGTAAGTTCACTCTAAGCACACTCTAAACTAAAAATTCATATTCTTCCATCTTTGAGAGCTTTTCTCTCCTAATAGAGATTCTGACTTGAGCGTCGGAGGATTATCGCCGGACATAGCGTCTGGCCACCCTTGACCAGTGTTTTTCCTGTACAGGTAGTTTAAATCTAACTATAAGAGTCAACCTCCAACAGTGTGACCCAACTCCACGTATCACACTTTAATTCCTAATTGTTGCCAAATGTCATGCGAACAAATCTACACTGAATAATACATCCGAACATAAGAAAACAATAAACTGAAAAGGAGGAGGGGAATCGGGAGAGTACTTATCCTAAACCCTAATATATATAACATTAATATGTTATGAAAATATTAATAAAATGCTTGAAATTAATTAAATTTTACTCGAGTTTATTTCGAGCTTTTAATGTTGAAAGTTGACTTTACGTCTAGAGTTTGACATTTATCTACCACATAATGCAACTCCCGAGTCAAAACTGCCTTCTGAATCATTTTCAATTATTAATTCTTGCAAAATGCCTTTAGAAAATTCAACGATTATGTTTAACAAAGAAAAAAAAAAAGTTAGACAGCATTAGGTAACCCTTGCAAAAGGATACTTCTCTGTCCTATCCTTAGAATAATTAGATAGAAGGAATAATATTTAGGTTTTATTCTTTTTAATTAATTTTTATTAAATTAAAATTATTTTTATTTATTAAAATTAATTTTTATTAATTAAAATGAGCCCCACACCAAGTCGAGAACTGATTTTTGCAAAAGACACTTGTATTTTTATCATTTTTTTATTTTAATATTCGTACTTTTATTTATTAAAATTGAGTTTCTATATTTTTATTTTAATAAAAATAAAGCTCATGTATTTTTATTTAAATATAATTTGAAACTTTCCGATATAAAAAAAAAGTAATAAAAGTATAAAATATTAAATTTAAATGAAATTACAGTAAAATTTATATATTTTTTCTATAATAAATTCAAAGGAATATCATTTTTTTAAAAATATATAATTATATCAGTTAATAAAAAATTTAAGTTATTTAACATTTAAATTTATATTTTTTATAATATTTATTTCTTTTCATTATAGTTTTATATGAGCCTAAAATATTATAATTTTTCTTATAATTTTGAGTATCAGAAGAATATAAATTTTATTAAAATAAAAGTATACTGACTTAATTTTTATTGAAATATAAATATAAATATTCAATTTTAGTAAATAAAAGTATAAAGATTAAATAAAATAATAATAAAAATAAAGAAGTCTAAATATGTATTATTTTGAACACTTTTAAATAGATGAATAATATTTATATAGATTTAGAATTCAGTCTTATTATGATCTTAAATATATAGCGAGAAATTTCGTTTTTTTTTTTTTTTTAAATTTCAGAAAGATTGAGGAAAATACATAGAAAATTCAAATTTTTTTCATTAGATTTGACATGGTATTGAAGCTGTAAAAAATTATATGTCCTCATCAAATATTGCTAACATTGAGGATAAGATCAATTACATGCTGGAGATGGAACAGGATTGTCAACATGGAATTAAAAACCACTTTTTTATACCAGAACAAAAAAATTAAATTGGAGATAGACATCAATGAATGGACAAAAGAGCGGGTTTGAAACCTTACTCCACACCCAAAGAATCAAACAAATATAGGAGTCATGCTTTAGAACTTTTGATTTGAAAACTGAAAATGATAAATTTGATGTCTGAACTTAGTATAATTATTCAATTAAATATTTAAATTTTTAAATAGTTCAATTGAGTACCGGAACTAGGGGTGGGTATCGGTTCAGTTTGGGCTGTTCGGAAACCAAACCTGAATTTCCGATCGACATTTGGTTAACCGACCGAACCGAACCATTTTGATAGAAAAATTGAAACCGAAAATCCGTTTTTAAATCGGTCGGTTCGGTTTGGTTAACCCAATAATCGAAATATTTTTTTTATTATTATTTTGATTGAAAAATATGAGAATTTATTAATTTTTCAATACATTTCTAAAAAATTGGCACTTTAAATACAAAACTATATAATATATGTATAGTATTAAAGTTTAATAATAGCATTTACCATATTAAATAGAGCAAACATAAATTGTAATTAAATATAGCTCCATTACAAAAAATGACACTATATAAAAAATATCTATGTAAAAAATAAAAGAATTTAATATTCATGATAGTAAAGCCTATTCTAAAACTGTTTTTGTTTTGTACCAAAATAAATTTAAAAAAAAAAAACATATTTAAGAAGAGCTTGCAAAGAAAAAAAATGTTAAATTAGTATTAAAGAAACAAAATTGAAAAATTTTAAAAAATATTGAAAAAATTGGACTCGGGCATTATTTTCAGTTCATAGAAAGAATGAACTGAGTCATCTCGTTGCAAATTCGTAAAACTGCAAACCATTAAACAGATATATCCTGCCAAGGCAGCTGAGTTAATATTCATTAGAACATCAGAAAATGGTGCATGTATCATCACTGACCATAAACATGGAAAAAGTGGCTCAAGCTTTATTTCAATTCATATAATGAATAAATTGAGCTACCTGATTGCAAATTTGTAAAAGTGCAAACCATTAAACAAATCTACCCCGCCAAGGTTGCTCAATCAACATTTATTTAAGATCAGAAAATGGTGAAGACCTCATCATTGCCCATACACAAACAAATTTACCAATGACAGATTGCTTAGGCTAAACAAATCTCATCAATTAATGAGTTGTACACTCAGTATTTCAAAGTAGTTTAAGGCACATCATTGCTCAAGCAAACACATCACAGAATAACTTACCAAAGTTGAAGTATCAATTCAATATAGCCAAAAAGATACAGCAATCAAGTCAATATAACCAAAATGTGAGTTTATCCTTCTATTTCAGCAACATTAGGAGGTAATAATGAAGCAAAAGTAAAAACATGTTACAGCAATAGTGTAATAAAAGTTAAAAAATTTACTATCATCAAGATTAGTAATAGGCAGAATCTGCAAAGATAAGTTGGTTTTATCCAAAAAAAAATTCTACACGATTAGCAACATAGAGTGTAAGTCAAGCAACATATAATATAAATCAGTTGAACTATATTTCATTAAATAATCAGAAGAGTTAACCATTCAAAAGTCATTTCAAGCAGTCTTAGAGTGACCAAGGCCAACAGTTGGTAACTCTGAAATAAATGAAGCACATATTAGCATGTTTTCATTCAAATATGGAATAAAAAATATTAAAGTACAAGTTAATAGAATGAACCTGAGTCCATTTGATC
>CAOJBK010728037.1:0-12050 GCA_948294925.1 Codiaeum variegatum | reverse complement strand
CTAATGGCTTCCTGATCAAACTTCCAAGTTCCTGAAGCTACCCCCCCTAGACTCCCCACCATGCAAATTCACAGAATCAGGATCAAAATGTTACAAAGTCAAGATTGATTATCTAACATGTTTAGTAGCAGGATGATGCTTAGATACTAAAATATGTGCTTTCATACTAGAGGTGCCATTCATTTTAGAGTCAGAACAGTATGTAGCAGGACAATAATTGCATTTGGAGTGAATGTGTTTACCATTTTTATCATATACCTTTGCAAAATGATCCCACACTTGGGATCTTGGTTTCATTGGCTTCCTCTTTTTACTGGGAGGCAATGGTGGTTTACTAGCATTAACTGCTGCTTATGTATTGCTTCCACCAACCATTGGCTCATGGGGGCTTCCAGTATTATTATCAGTAGGACTGGACATATCAGGTCTAGTCCCCTGATTTTGAGCATTAGTATTCATCTAAGACAAAAAATAATCAAACAAAAAAGGACCATTAGTTATAACTTAATCATAACTTAAGTAAAATACAACATGAAATAATAAGAAATTCTTACATTTTCCAGAAGTAGTTGATACTCAAAGTACCTCCACCACCACCAACTAGTACTTCTCTAAACCCTACATTCGTTATATTTAATTAATACATAAATATATGCTTGATTAGTGATTTTCAATCAAATTTCATAGTAGGAAGGAAATAACCTTGTGATCAAGCTTAATAAACTTCCAGTTTACTTGTAAATACAATGGATCAAATGAAAGATCCAAAGCACAGCAAAATGGATCCTACAAAAAATTACAAAAATAAACTGTTAGTTACAGTAAAAAAAACAGTATGAGAAACTTAAAATACATAAGAAAAAGGAAAATAAAAACTCCTAACATCTTTACCTTTCGTTTTCACAGGATCTCCAAAGAACTCGATCTTAGAAACAAATCTTGCATGCACTAATAAAATAATAAAAAAATTAAATAAATCAGTTAACTTAATAACTTTCAAAATAAATGAAAAAAAAAAATAAAAAGAGACATTACCTAAAAATTTAGGGTTTAGAGAAGAGAAGAATAGAAGAGGATTTCAGATTTAGGGTTTCAAAACAAAGTCTTTTCAAATAAATGAGAAACAATGTTATTTTCTTCAGAAAGCAAGAGCTTCCATCTTAAATCTCTAAAATAAGAGATGCGACATAGAGATTTCGCTAGAAACCAGAGGCTTCCACCATTAAAATATCAAAACAGAACGACTATTAGATAGAATCATAATCTATTAGTAAGAAATATGGAAGATTTAAGAGAAATCAATGGATTTCTCGTTCAAATCTCATTGGAGAACTAGGATTTTCAGAGAGAGCATTCGAGAGAACTAGAGAGAGAGTGTCTGGTTTAGAGAGAGAAGCGACAATAAGAAATGAGAGGGGTATAGAAAAAATCAGAAGGGTTATGATGAATATATATCCCTTTAAATGGTGCCGTTTAGTTTTAGGGTTATAATTAGGTTAATATATATCGGTTATTTGGTTAATTCGGTTAATTTTTTTCTCAAACCGAATAACCGAAATTTACAAAATCCATAACCAAACTAAACCATTTTGTCTAATTTGACCAAACTAATTCAGAAATTCGGTTTGGTCACCAATTTAAACGAATTAATTTTAGTTTTTGCCCACCCCTACCCACACACATGTACACTTAGTTTGTTTGCTTATTATTATTATTATTATTAAACTTAATTGTACATATTACCTATAATTACAATTTTACTTAATTACTTCCTAAAAATTTATTAAAATCATTTATAAACATATATAATTAAATAAAAAATTTAATTATTAAAATTATTAATCAAAATATTTTTATTTTTTTTAAAATAAAATGCTGGCAACTTTAAGAAATTTAAAAGATTGGGATTCAGGGTATTATACGATGAGTATCCTTTTTAATTATGGATCATAATAAATAGCATTATAAATATGATTATTGTTAAGATCTATCAAAAAAAAAACAATTTCAATGAGAATCTACAAGACAAAGAACGGTCATAGGAAAATGTAGGCCTTGTGCCTCAGTCTTACTCTGATACTTAAGTCAATAATAGTTTATAAGAAAATAAATGAATCTTAATATATATATATATATATATATATAGGAGGTCATATTTTTTATAGGCCTTCCAAGTGTCAATTCCTCATAATTCCACTTAGCCTCATGTCAATAAAAGCACATGATAAAAAACACATAACATTAAATGCAATAGCTAACTTTAAATCAAATACTAGCTTTTAAAACATGAATTTAAAATCAAAGTAATAGTTTTTTTTGGTGAATTGGTACACTGTAGTTTTTTTGGGTGAATTGGTACACTAACACATGAAACATATTAAAAAATCTAATTAAGTGATATATAACTTTTAAAGGTCAATTAGTTTTTCAACAAAATGTTTATTATGTTAAAAAAATAATTATTTGGATCCTAATAGCATCTATTATTAGATTCTACTAGAGAAATTAATTATTCCTTCCGTCCTAAATTGACCGTTCAAATTGATTTTTTTGCGATATTCTAAGTGATATTTTGACAGCTATTTTTATTATTATATGATATAAATTTTTTTTAAAATATAATTTTATGAAAGTAATTTTTAAAACAAATCTTATGATATCATTTAAATATCATATTATCATTTATGTGTCAATAATTAATCTGTCACTACTTTTTTGTAGTACACAATTTCTAAGGCTTAAATTCACACTTTTTTTTAATTTATCATTTTAACTCATAAGCAAGCAGATTTTAAATTATAAAAGCAATTGAGTTACACATTTAACAATGATTAATCAGTTAACTATTACATATATTTTTACTTTATTTTAAATTTTAATAATAATTATATGATTGTGTTCTGAGTTATACACATAAAAATTATAATAATTTAAAAGTAATTATCAATAATTTAATACAAATTTTAAAATAATATATTTTATTATTTTTAATTTTATATATGTACAAATTTTATTGAATTTCCCTGAAGGGATATTTCATAAATAGTGGGGTCTCATGAATCAATGACAGCACTCAAGCATTTCAATTAGGTTGACACTCCATTAATGACTCTTTCATCTTTAAGAGAGCCTTGAAATATTATTAATAGAAAAGAAAAAATTAACAAGAATTATGCTCTTTAAAAAAAGCTACATGAATTGGAATTTCTCAGCAAAAGAAAATTTCTCATAAACTAATTTGGTACAAAAGTCAGGATAAGTATTCCAAAATTGCGATCCAGCATGAGTCCTACCAAAAGAAGCCAAAGAATCTGTCACTGCATTACCTTCCCCATAAATATGAGATACTACAAATTGCATCTGCTATAGTTTCTCCATACATTATGCCCAATCCACCCTGAAGGGACATAATTTTATATATGTAATCTTATATATAATTTAAATAAATTATTTTATCATTTTTTTCCAATATATAATAATTTTATGAAGTGATAATTAGAATAAATATTATTTAATAGGGATCCTATGAATTAAGTAAGTTTTTAAAATTATTAATCCCAACCTAAAGCATAGATATCACACAAGTTATTATTTACTAATACTATGGTTCAATTTTTTAAAAATCAAAATAAAGATTCATTACTCAAAACCAATTGTCATATGGTTTAATTAAGCAATTCATAAATAAAGGGTATTAAAGTATTATTAGGAGAAAGGGTATAATTTTTATATTTCAACAAACATCAATAATTAATTTTACAATAAATGAGTTATTTTTTAATTTATTAATTTAAAAAAATTTTAATGATGTATTCTTATCCAATTAGTTTTTTTTAATAACATTAATATATATATATATATAAAATGAAATATTTATTGTAAATTGAAACGTTAAAAATATAATATTTATATAAAAATGTTATTATAATTTTTTTTTTGAAAAAAAAATTTAAATAAATATTTTGATTTAATTATTATTGTTTTTAAAAATTTTAACACTCCTTAATATTTAAATATATCATATAAAAATATTATATCATATTATTTAAAATTCATATTATATAACATTAAATCAATTGTGCAACACACCAGTATGAAGCTAGTAATAAGAAATAGAAAAGAGAAGAGAATATATTATACCAAATTATAGAGGTTGAGAGCCTTTATATAGTGGCTTGGATTGTCAGAATCCATGAAGAAGATGGAAACTTCCTTGCAAAGGTAGATTCATATTAGGATAAATATCCCTTTTAGGAGATATAATCCTATTTGGAGAGTGTCTTTAACTTCCTTTACAAGAGAGAATTCTTCTAGATTAGACTTGGACTTTATATAGGCTAATATTTTGTGGGCTAAATCTTATTGGGCTTGTTTGGAATGGATTTTCCAATCATGGTATTATCAATTATTATAGGAGAGGTTCTTTGGTTTTATTCAAGAGTGAGGAGCTTTTGTTCAAGGATGTATGAGTAAGAATATTGTGAGTATGTTTGCAATTTTGTCCATTAAAAAATTATACTTTGACAATAATGGATTATTTTGTGAAGGTCATGAATGTAAGTCTTTTGAGACCGAAATACATTAAATTAATTTGTGTTATGTTTATTCTCTCTCTCTCTCTCTCTCTCTCTCTCTCTCTACCATTGTGCTTATAAATCTATTTTTACCTAACAATAAAAATTTGCTGCTAAATAATCTATGGTTGATTCAAGATTGACTTCTAAGAAGACTCAGACCATCGACCCTATAAAGCAAACTCCTCCTAGTGTTGATATGATAGCGATGGATGATGTCACATTAGATAATGATGTTGGAAATCCTTTTAAGGATAGGGACCATAATATTGATAGTCGTGATGACAACTTGTAGGAGAAGTTGTCTACAACTGAAAAGGAGGATAATCTTATTACTCTTAGGATAGTTAGTTATGTTGTTTTATCTGACAATGGCAAAGTAGTGGTTAATGATGAGAATTCTCACAAGATTGTATGTACAAACATAACTGAGAAGGATAACCCATCTATTGATTCGAATGAGATAAAGCATGCTTCAGAGTATTCTCTTGATACCACCTTACAAAAAGACATTGATAAGAAGAAACTGCTTGGTGTGGACCCTTATTTTTGTACTATTAAATTTGACCCATCATTGTACAAATCGAACCTAAATTGGACCTAAAACGAACCTAAAAAGCCCAAAAAACCAAACCAAATCAGACTAAACCAGGCCACGAACCAAGCGCGTGAGTCACAGACTTGGCATGTGGGCCTAGGCCTCAGTGCATGTTCCTCACACCAGGCGTGTGGGCACATGCCCTGGCAGATGTGCCTACTGCTAAGTGTGTGGGCTCATGCTCTAGCATGTGGGCCCACACCCAAGAGCATGCACCAGATTTTCTGATTGTTCGGACCTATTTTTCCTATAAATAGGACACTCCTAGTCACCTTTTCAACAACTGTTGCTGATACTTTGCCGAAATATCAACACTAAACACTAAAAATCCAAAACTCTACTGATTTATTCACTCAGATTGTCCTTGATCACAATGGAGGCCTGTTTTACCTAATCAAATAGTCCGAGACACCAGTTTCACGTCAACAAAAGCCAAAGGTAATACGTCCAAATAGTAATGTATTTGTTGTTTGGTTCTAAAGTAAAATCCTAAACTCTAATCTAGGTAAATTCACACTTTTCAAAAAAAAAATCTAAATCTGAACTGGTTAATGGCCAATCTGGTTAACTTTTTTTTTTTCAATTAAAAATGGTTAGCTTTTGAATGAACACTGACCCACTTTTCAAAACAACCCCCAACACTTTGCAAGAAAGGAGACCGGCATGGGGTTTGATTCTCATTCAACGGGATATTCCGACAAACACATTTTGATTGCAACTCCAAAAAATTATTTTTTCCAACCTTTTTTTTATTTTTATTATTTTATTCTTAGTCCTTTGTAATTTTTAGTTTACTTATTTGTTCATTCCATTAGTTTTTATTTTTCATTTTAGTTATTCCATTACTAATACTCAAGGTAATTCTTTCTTGGCATATGATTGTCAATGGAGGAGTTATCCTTATCTATTTCTTAACATAACCATTGTTAATGGAGTAGATCTGTCCCTTTATTTTTCTTATTTTATTTTCTTTTTCTTTTTATTTTTATTATTATCTTTATATTATTACGTTATATTTTCTACTCTTTTTTTTTTATTATTAAAACTCATTAAAGGAGAATGTGTGCGCTTCCTATGCATCATGGCTAGAGGAGGGATCCCCTCTGTGATTTTCCTTTTTTATGTAATTAATTTTCTTTGCTTTATTTTTATTTATTTCGCTTATTCTGTTATTGGGGATGTGTGCCCTCCCTAGTATCTTTCTGGCTAGAGGGGGACTCCTATTTATTTATTACTTTAATTTCTCACTTTTTTTAACTTTTCTTGCCATTCATGATATATATGTTCATGTATCATTTTAAATGTTGTATTCTATTCATGCACTATATTGAACTGTCATGCATATATAAAAATTCTTTTAACCAAATTCTTATAATTTTAAGTCAAAACTGTTTAGAAAATGAATATTTTTCTAAAAAAATTAATTTTTATCAATCATGATTTCTTGAATCCATCATTTGATTCGAGGCTCGTCTTTTCCAAAATTGGGCAAAAGAATAATTTTTATGGAGTTAAAACAGTTTCTTAATCACATTAAAAATAAATAATTTTTAAAGTATTAAGTGGAGAATCACACACACACATGCACCTAACGGACCCAAAAGGGGTTCACTTAACATGAGAACTTGTCCATTGATGCCATGCGCAATCTAAACCTCTGCGGTCGATTTTCTCAGGCTGGAAATGCTGGAGGCGCGCTGGCGGCGTGGAAGCCGGGGCCTCACAACCGGCGACTCTACTGAGGATGTTTTAAAACAAACAATAAACTAAGTGGACTATTTTTATACAAACACTTTTAGCTTAAAATCATAAGGAATTAGTTTCATGCATCACTTCAAATGCACCCTTATATTTAGGAAAACAATGATAGAAAGTAGCATCGAGTGAGATTTCCTCCTTGGGACTGCTTTTTTGATAGTGAAATCATCCACCCCAAGGCGTACCCACTGATCCTTTTGCTTGGGATAATGAGGTTGCATGTAGCCGTTGGACCCAAACAAATCTCTTTTATTCACATATGGTTAAGTATATCGTACCTCTAGCTGCTGGATAACCTTTCAAACCACCAAGCTTCATATAATGATTAGAGTTGAATTTAGCTCCCTATATCCTAAACTTTGATATATTACTATCATCATGAGACCATTTTCATTCATGTATATATGCATGCATGCATCACAATATAAGAAACTTAAGGCAAGTGAAAAGTTCCAAAAATTGGTTTTCCTACCTACCTTGTTCCAAACTTACACCCTGTGTATTGTGGTTCAACTTCTAAAAAATGATAATACCCTATCTTTTTTTTAAAGGTAACCATGTCTGCACCCATCCCACCCGCTGCTGATGGTACTCCTCCTCAAGGTGACATCACTACCATGTTTGATGTAATTCTAAGAAAATAAGACAAGGCCCTTAAGAAATAAGAAGAGACTATGGTCTCCATACTGTAAACTCAAGAACAGACCATTTTGGGAATGGTTCAAGCTATGATGGATCAAGATGGTATCAAGCACCCAACAATGCATCCACTTCCTCAAACTAGAGTAAAGAGCTTGTAACTGAAGACGTGGTAATCATCCCTCCATTAACCGACCGTGGGGTCACCACACCTACTGCCTCTGTTACAGAACCTTTCCAAAAGGGGGCCTAAGACCATCATTTGCTGAAAGTCATGGTTGAAAAGTATGAGGAAATCCATAAGACCTTGACCACTATCAAGAGGAGAAATGATGTGGTTGATGTCTAGTATCTTAGCTTGTTTCCTAATGCAAGTTTACCTCTCAAGTTCCAAAAGACAGTCTTTGAGAAATTTGATGGCACTACCTACCCTACAACACATTTGAGGATTTATGATGGGGCACTTCATCCTTTGGGTGTGGAAGGTGAGCTCCTTGCTCAACTATTCCAATAATCACTTTCTAGTGTGGCTCTTAGGTGGTTTGTAGAATTAGATGATTCCCTAAAATAGACTTAGGAATCTATTTATAATGCTTTTGTAAAATAATACACTTATAATGATGAAATTGATATAATAAGTAGAGATTTGAAAACCATCAAACAAAATCCCAAAGATGCATTTTTTGCTTTCATTTCAAGATGGAGGAAGGAAGCCTCCCAAATGTTTAATAGACCAACTGAGCCCGAAAAGATTGATATCATTGTTAAAAATTTGCTTCTTATGTATAGAGACCGACTGATTACACAATACATATCAAGCTTTAAAGCTTTGGTCACAATTGGCTCACGCATCAAAGATAGAATTGAGGGTGAGGTTAATTCTATTTCGGCCTGCAAGCCAATTTAGTTAGAAATGAGGAAACTTATTAATTTAGGTGGGGTTTCTTTAAGCCCCGTCTATAAGAAATGTCCAGACGGTAAGGCCTTTATACCTCTGAAACCAAGGCTTATCCCCAATCCATTTCTTAAAAACTTCAATATGAATGAATGATGCGATTATCACCAAGGTTCCAGCCATAAAATTGACAGTTTCAAAGTCATTTGACATAAAATCTAAGATTTGATTGACACCAAAGAGGTTCTCCCACCTGCTCCTTTACTAAACATTGGTTCAAATCCTCTTGCTGACCATGGTATCAATGCTATTTTAGTGGATTTTGATAAAGGGGATTCTACTCACTTGATATGTATTGTTGTGAACAATTACCACTATTATGGAGATGACCTACCTTCCTTAGGGAAGTCTACCTCCCTTAATTGCTCTACTTTAGATGACATATCTTCTTTAGGGAAGTCCATCTAAAATGACTATTGTTGTGTCATAGACCTAAGAAATATGAGAGCTGAAGTTGATGCAATCACTAGAAGTGGGAGAGTTGTACAAGCACCTACTCCTCCACCACCAGTTAGCCAATCAGTGGCTTAGTGCAAGGGTACTCCTAAACCAAAATAGGATCCCTTACTAAAACAACTTAAGAAAACCTAGGCAAACATTTCAATCTAGAGCCTGATTATGTCATTTTACCCTCATCTCCAAGCTCTTTGAAAGGCCTTAAATCAATGCCAAGCTTCAGTAGACATATCTCCAGACACATTGGTAGCCTCTATCATAAGTTTTGCAAAAGGGTCATCCATCTATTTTACTGATGATGAAATCCTGCCTGGAAGACCTCATAACGATGCTCTACATCCATCTGTTAAGATTGTTCCTATAGATCTTATTGATAATGAGTCTGCTCTAAATGTGTGCTCACTTAAGGTGGCAAGCTGTTTAGGTTTAGAGGCTGTTAACTTTACTCCTTCTGACCAAATAGTAAGAGCTTATGATAATTCTAAGTGGGAAGTTTTGGGAGTGGCAACTCTAACAGTCACTATGGGTTCTACAAAATTTCAAGTTCCCTTTTTAGATCATTGATATACTTTCTTGCTTCAACTTACAGCTGGGAAGACCATGGAACCACCAAGCTAAGGCAGTGCCCTATACCTTACACCAAAGGGTTAAGTTTTCACTTAAAAATGGGGTGGTCACTATCAAAATAGATATGTCTGGAAAATCTGAAGTCCTAGACATTATTCCTATTCTAGAAATCTAGCTTGAGTTACTAGCATATCCTTTATCTGGTTTCTCATTTGTTCAGTTCATCGAAGCTGCTGAAAATCTGAAAGAGGCAATCTCTTTGGACTTCGATCTCTACTGCAATCCTACTATTGGCAACATCATGATGCATATGGCCTATTTTCCTGGTATGTACCTTGGCAAAAATCAACCAAGGGTTAAGTCCTTCAATGAGTTCATATTCTCCACAACACCTTTTGGTTTGGGTTATTAGCCAACTGATGATGAGATTGCAGAAAGAAGGCTAAAGCAAGGGAGAGATCTTCCATGCTTAAGAAAGGGGAAGAATGTAATTATCCCATAAGGCCTTACTTCAGATCCCTTAATAGATATTTTGTAAAATAGGGAAAGAAAATTCTTTATTGTGCTTTTTCTGAACCTTGGGCCTTCTTTGTGACTGGTATCAAGATTCCAGGCTTTGAGGTATTCTGTTATATGAAGCTGCTACCTGAAGATTGTCATCTAGTCTACTTTCTGACTCAAGAATAGAAGGAAAATATAGAGGCTAGTCTATTTAATGAGATAGCTATTCTCTTTTATAAGGAGGAAAACAATGACCTTTTTGCCTTGATTAAGCTGGTCCAAAAGAAAGCCTGATAACTGGTCCTTTGAAGCAAGCCTTTTCTAACTAGTCGAGATGGATTCTGAGTCTGAGTTGTCTGATTCATCTGAGTTAGAGTCTAAGTTTGAAACCTATGAGTCTTCTGATGATGTAACTACCCTACAAGGCTTTAACTACAAGTTTGATGTAACTGTGGACCTTTCTCCTATCAATTAAATAAGCAAACTTTCTTGTTACGATCCTGTCTCACTGTTTTTCTTTGATGTTCCAACTGATGAATCTAATCTAAATAAAATAGAAAAAGAGAACAATGAAATAAATGAAATAAAAGATGCAGTTAAAGAGCCCATTTATACTGGCATGCATGACATTCCTAAAAATATGCTCATTGCATTTGCATTTTCAAACAAGAACGCCATAGAAGAGACAATTAAAAAGTTTGAGGACTGCTTCACCTGGAAGCCCATTGACATGATTGGCCTTAATTTAAGCATCATCATTTTCAAGATCCCCACCTATCTAGATTATAAGCTTGTCAAGTAGAAACTTAGATGCATGAAAATGGCATGGTCCCTCTCGATTAGGGAAGAAGTGGCTAAGCAACTAACACACTAGTTCATAAAACCCATCAGTTATCCATCTTGGTTAGCCAACATCGTTTTAGTCTGAAGAAAGATGGAAAGGTTAGAATGTGTGTAGACTACCGTGATCTAAATAAGGCATGCCCTAAAAGCGACTTTCCTCTACATTGATCTGTTGGTAGATGCATTAGTAGACTTAGAAGTTGTTTCCTTACTCGATCTAGCCACTAGATACAATCAGATTTTAGTAAACCCTCTTGACAAAGAGAAAATAGCCTACATCATAGAATGGTGTACTTGTTGCTATAAAGTAACGCCCTTTGAACTTAAGAATGCTAGAGCCACCTATCAAAGGGTGGCAACTACTATTTTC
Source organism: Codiaeum variegatum (assembly GCA_948294925.1). Classification (NCBI taxonomy): domain Eukaryota; kingdom Viridiplantae; phylum Streptophyta; class Magnoliopsida; order Malpighiales; family Euphorbiaceae; genus Codiaeum; species Codiaeum variegatum. Next base: position 789 of record CAOJBK010728037.1, on the reverse strand, counting down.
CATGACATGATGCATCAATACAAGGAAGTTTATGTTGATGATTGCTGAACAGCATTTACAAGCATTGGAGAAGTTCTTCCTTAGACTTTGCCAGTACAATCTCAAGTTCAACCTTACTAAATTCATATTTGAAGCCTCATCTAGAATTTTCCTTAGTTATATGGTCAGTAAAAAACACTACAAAAAAAAATATTACTGACCCAATATTCGGGTTAGTAATAATTTATTCAGGGTCAGTAACTCGCGTTAACTGACCCCGAAAAATGAGTTTCTGACCCTGAATATTGGGTCAATATTTCTTCCATCAGTAAATTAAATATTACTGAACTGACCCAATTTTTTGGTCAGTAAAAAAAAAATTAGGGTCAGTAATTTTTTTAATTAATTACTGACTCGTTACTGATCAAAAAATTAGGTTAGTAATTACTGACTCAATTTTTTTGGCCAGTAATTTAAAATATTGGGTCGGTAATATTTTCATTAATAACTGACTCATTAGCGATGAAAAAAATGCATTTCTGACCAAAATATTATGTCACTAATTTACTAAAAATTCAAATAAATTAGATTTAACATACAAAATAAAGCACAATATTACTAAAAAAAATTTAACATTATTATAAATTTTTACACAGCTTCATAATACTAGATTTAACATACAAAAAAATCATTTAAGTTTCAAATACATAAATAAAAAACCATTGTCATAAAAAAAAAACATAAACAAAAACCATAATTAAAACCTGTCTGGAAAAAAAAACCCAAACAATCATTTACCGCAAACAAATT
>CAOJBK010727828.1:0-17521 GCA_948294925.1 Codiaeum variegatum | reverse complement strand
GTTCGCCAGCAATTAGAGGTACGATATACCTAACCACATGTGAATCAAAGAGATTCACATGGGTCCAAAAGCTACGTGCAACCTCGTTATCCCAACCAAAGGGATCAGAAGGTTTGCCTTGGAGTTGGATGATTTTACTTTCGGCAAAGCAGTCCCAAAGAGGGAAGCTCACTTGATGCTACTCTATATCTGGGTTTTCCTAAGATAGGGGATCATGTTAAGTGATGCATGAAACCTACTTGCACACAAGCTTAAGCCAAAAGATTGCTTTTTAAAAAATAATCCACTTAGTTTGATTAAGTTTTCCAAATGTCCCTAGTGAAGTCTCCAGCTGCGAGGCCCTATCCAAGCAGCCCGTGGGATCTTTCAGTGTGTCTCTAAGGCTATGGCTCAAAAGAAACCGACTACGGGGAGTCAGGTTGCGAATGGCGTCGTGGATTGTGGCCAGGTCCTACATTTGTGCTCGTTGGCATGCACGTGGTGTGTAAGTGTTTAGAGTCGCCACCTAATCTTTAAGAAAATATATTTTTCCATGATGATTAAGAAACCATTTGTACTAACTCCATTTTAGAAAAATTATCTCTAACCCAATTGAAAAAGTTGTTCTTGTTTAAGCCGGAGGAGGATCAGGGATTTGTGATCTGACAAAACACTTTTTATGAAAAATAGTTTTTTACCATTTTTACATAACTTTTGGTTTAAAAATGTGTTATTTCAGTTAAAATTAGTTTTTATGTATGCATGAACAGTTTATCATGGTTCATGAAGAGGATAAGTATGCCAGAATGCTGCATGTATAGGATAATAATGCATGTGGCAATTGCATAAAGCAAATAAAATAATATTTGCCAGAGGTCCTTCCTCTAACCTGTTTCAGGTCTAGGAAAGGCATAACACCCCAAAAGAAAATAATAATAACACTAAAATAAATTAAAATAATTAAAAATTAGGGGATCTCCACTCCAGCCCTATGATGCGGGGAGGAGCACACATTCCCCAAAGCCAAATTTAATAATAGAAAAAAAAAACAATAAAATGCAATGGATAAAAATAATACTAAAAATATAAAAATTATAATAAAAGAAATAAAAGAAAAATAAAAGTTTGGAGTTAACGCCGTGAGAACGCTTGCTGGTGTATCCCTTTGAATGAGAATCAAACCCTATGTCATTCTCCCTTCTCGTGAAGGGTTGGGGGTTGTTCTGATAATAGTGTGTAGTTTGATGTTCAGTAGCTAACCTATTTTAAATTTATAAAACAATTAACAATTAGGCTATTAATCAATTTTGATCTTTGATTAATGAAAAATTATTTTTGGATTGAGTCACCTAAGTTCATTTTAGGGTTTGATTGATTTTAATTTATGAAAATTGATTTTCCAGAAACATGCCTTAATTTAGATTTAAAGTGCTTCAGATTAAATTATCTCAGAAAAATGATTAATTAATGAACGTGCCTTAATTCAGATTCATATGGCTTAATAAACATACCTTAATTCAGAAGTAAAGTACTTAATTTAGAATAAAAAGGATTTAGAAAATAATGTATCGTATTTACATTTTTTGGAGGTTCGAATTGGCGAGTCTGAAGGGTTAAAAAACCTGAACGGGTCTCCGTTGTGTTCGGAGAGCACTGGGAAGGACTGTCTGAAAACATATTGAAAATGACTGAACTAATGACCCTTGACGAATCTGGAAAATGGAACTAACTGGGAAAAATGACTATGTTTGGAAATTATTTCAGTGTTTAGGGAGGCTAAAATGTGTATCAGAATCGAAAATAAGGCTCTGTCAAAAAATTATTTTATGTTCTATAAATTGACGTATTTATAGGGGATCGTATCAGAACCATGCATTAATAGTGTTACGCATGTGTCAAGGGTGTCATGAACATGCAAGGGGTGTCACGAATATGCCAGGCTTCACGCATGCGTTAAAATGACGATGCAAGCACAAAACAACCGACGCATGCGTTAATTGGTTCCCACACATGGTAAATGATAGATGCATGCGTTAAATGAAACAAACATGCATGCACGATGTTGTTTATGCATGCGTTGCTACATTTACGCATGTGTTACTCCTCTTACGTGTGCACGACCTGTCATTCTAGGCCTAGGTTTCTACGCCTGATTTTCTGGGTCTATTTTAGTCTAGTCCGTTTCAATTTTTTGGATTTTTTGGGTCTGTTTGAAGTCCAAATTGATCATGGTTATATTTGTTGGACTCGTATCGATGTGAAGGATAGGGTTCATAATTGATGGCTATGGTTTATTACTGTTTACATACCAATGCTAGTCATGTATTGGTATATGGCATGTGTTTGCCATAATAAGTGATGTGTTGGGATAAGTGATTCTGAGATAGGATTCATTAACTTAGGTAAACAAAGAAGGAATCCTATGACTTTTAGTTATTATTTATATGCAAATCCATAACCAAGGTGGATAATGTTCACTAGATAGAGTTTCTAGTAAAAATTGGGTTTATCGAGAACTCAAACTGAATAGAGGTCATATGATCTAGCATATAGGGTTTAACTATTCTATGACCCTAGCTAAGATCAGGAATTTATAATGAAGGAATTTGAGTGCATGGTAATTATGATTAAAAGGTCTATGTAATGTTAATGATATAATCATAGATATTCATTTCTAATTAGGTAGTCGTGATATGCAATCCTAGGCATCACTCATGACTTATAGGTTAAGTGTGATAAAGGGTTTACAAACTTAGTGAAAGAAAAGAGTTTTATTTATCCCATTGCTAATTGGAAAATGAATCTAGTAAGTCACACACCGTAAAACAATCACCAATGCAGAGATATGAAATTTTATTAATAATTAATTAAAGAGTTTAATTAATTATTAATGATAATTAAATTTGACTTGTAATTAAATTTACAAAGACCTTAGCATGTCTTGAAGTTTAATTCATAAAAGGTTCATGTCAATAAATCATAATTTATATGAGATACAAATAAAGTAGACTAAATTGAAATAATTTGGACTAAATAATAATTAAGTTTAGTCATGAGATGATTAGCTTAATTCACAATTAATTAAGATTAAGATGTGGAGAATAAGATGTGTAGAGATTCTCCACTTGGTCCATATGTAATAATCTTTACGAGATAAGGGTATTATGGACATTTGTCTAAGAGTCAAAAGTTGACTCTAGTAAAATTCCAACACTTTTCCTTATTTCTCTCCTTAATTTAAGGAAAAGTGAATGGTGAGAGGTAAGAGTTATATAAAAGAGTGGAAGGCACCATCTTCATTATCTTTTAGTAATTTATCCATTTCCTCCAATAAAGTGAGCTGAGAGAATTTTTAAGAGTTAGAAATGGAAGATATCAACCATTATGGAAGATGGAGCAAGATTTGGAGAAAATTGAAGAAATGTTCTTCTTCTAATTATCTTATTTATGAGATAAACATGATTAACTAATGGAAATTTAAAAAAAAAAAAGCAAAAGGGGAAATTTCTTTCTTACAGTGAGAAGTGAAATTGACCCAACTATCATTAAGGAGAATGCAATTGAGGTTAAAGAAGAGTTCTTCAAGAGTTCAATTCCATGTCTCTTGATCTTATTCCTGAGAACAATGAGTTTTGATGGTGGTGATAAAAGAAAGTTTGAAAACCCTAAAATGCTCTCAAGGATTGAAGGAAGAGCTTGAACAAAAATTGGGAAACCAAGGAGAGGAGGTTTAAGCAAGCCATCAACTTAAGGAGGTCTTGCCTTAGTGATGCTTGGTGTGTTTCATGCTAGATTTGGGGAGCTTAACGAAGGAGGGAGAAGGTATTTGATGCTTATAACATTTCTTTGTTTATATTGTGTTTTGCACATAAATTGGTATAAGTATCCTTGATTGGGTTATGATCTCAAATCTAGGTTTAAACATTTTTCAAAGAGTTTGAAAAATGGCTAAATCTACTTTGTTAAAAGAGTTTTAAAAAAGAATTAAAAATTTTTGAAGTGTTTGAAAACACCTAAATCTTTTTATTAAAAGAGTTTTAGTAAAAACTAAATTTTTAGAAAGAAAAATAAAATTTTTCAAAATGCCAAAAATTTAATTTTTTGTTTCTTACTTCCGCCGCACGACTCGTAACCTTTCCTTCAAAATCAACTAGGAAAATCACATTACATAAAATCACTTTCTTAAATCCTAAATCTGAATCGGATTAATAGCATACTGGTTAATATTTTTATGAACTGAAAATGGTTAGTTTCAGAATACAAAGACCCAGTTTTATCAGACTAACCCTTAACCCTTCACAAGAAGGGAGAATACATAGGTTTGATTTCCATTCAAAGGGATACGCCGACAAGTCTTGTAACGAAGTCTTCAACTCCAAATCCATTTATTTATTTATTTATCTTTAATTAAAAATTTCCTTAATTTTTGTTATTTTTATTGTTATTACATCTTTTTATTTGTTTTGATGTTATTTTTTCCTTTTATTATCATTATTTTTGTTATTTTATGTCTGATTTAAGGTGAAGGTGTACCCTTCCTATGGCAAATGGCTAGAGGAGGGACCCCTTTGTGTGCATTTTTACTTGAATTTATTTTTAATCATTTTTCTATTATTATTCTATTTATTGCTATTTTGGAATGTGTGCTCTCCCTAGACCGCTATCACTAGAGGAAAGACCCCTATTCCATTTATTTCTGTTATTTTGCTCTTTTCTTTATTTTTTATCGCTTTTATTATTGTCATTCATGAATAATTCTACCATGCATCAAATTGTTTCTGATATAACTGTTCATTAATGCCATGCATACATGCAATCTATTCTTTAAATCAAATCTAAATATTTTTAGCCAAAAGATAGAAAAAAAAAACCATATTTCTTTTTCTAAATGTTTTTAAAGCCAAGCTTACGGCCTCTAAATTCTGACTTTGGTTCATAAGTAAAAATTCAGTTTTCCATTGACTTAAAATTAACTTTTTATGGAGTTAAATGAATTTGTTTCTCAATCACCTTTAAAAATCCTTATTTTTATAAAGATTAAGTGGCGACTCATAATCACACTTGCACTTACACTAGAGCGGACCTGATGGGTCTTTCCATGTGAAAGTTATGCACATAATTGAATACCAAAATGCATAATCAGCTGAAAGAAGGTAGTTTCCTCGACTGAAACAATTCTCGAAGCACGTGCCGAGGCATTCTAGCTGGGCCTCATATTCACCATTTTTAATAGGGTCGTTATGTTTGGAAAAGGAGGTGTTGTTACCATTGGACTAAAACTTGTCATACTATCTTTCATCTTTGTTTTGGCCAAAAGATCCTTTATGTGTTTATGTTGTGATAGAATGACACCGTTCTACTAGTAAAGAAGCTCCATATGTAAAAAATAATGCAAGGGCCCTAAGTCTTTAATCGAAAATTATTGTATCAACTCTTGAACAAATAAATCAATAATTGATGGACTTGTCCCTATAACAAGAATGTCACCTAAATATATAAGAATGTATAATTTTGAGTCCCCTTGTAGCTTTATAAACAAGGAAGTATCAGTCTTTGAAGTGATAAAACCATTACTTAAATGAAACTGTTACAACTGATGAAACTAAGCATGAGGCATTTCTTAAGACCATATAATGATCTGTTGATTTTACAAACAAAATTGGATGAGTAGCGTCTTGAAATCCAGCAGGTTGTTTCATATATATATATATATATATATATATATATATATATATAGAAAAGCAATTGAAAAATCTAACTAACACATAGACCAGCCATGACTTACAACCAACGCTGTAATCGTTCTTATGGTAGTGATTTTCACCACTGTTTGAAAGTTTCTATATAATCCATACCACTCTATTGTGTATATATTTTTGATATTAAATGAGCTTTATAGAAATTAATGATATCATCTTGCCTTTTTTTTTATATGAATTACTCATTTCTTGTCAATGATATTTTTGCTTCCAAGTCTAAGAACTAGCATCCATGTGTGACTAGCAATAAGAGCATTAAATTCATCTAACATTGCATTCCTCCATTCTTTAAAAGCTTGAGCTTTATGATATGTGAAAGATTTAGTATTGAGAAAATCAAGCTTTGGTGATGAGGCTTCAATAATATGAGATTATCTATGATTGCATGTTGTGGTTCACAACTCCATAGGGTGATAACGAGGAGGTGGTATTGGCTTGGGAGGTCAAACAAGATTTGTTGTAGAAAAAGAAGGTTGTGACTAAGTATATTTTATTAAATCAATAATTAAATGTTATCTTGGTGATTTAGTGGACAAAGGAGATGTTAGTTATTTAAACTTTGAATACGGGGATGATGGAAGAGAATAAAAAGGTGGCATGTTATTTTGTGGTGGTGAGGCTATTGGTAATAACTTTACAAGTGATAAGAAAGGAACATGTATATTTATTAGTGGGGATGGAAATGATTGAGATGGAGTAGGAGAGAAAGAATTTTGGGTTTATTGTTTGAATAAAAGATGGAATGATAATAATAAAATTTAAATAAGTAGAATAATATGTAGCTGAAGATTGCTCTTAAAATGAGCTAGATGTTATATACCCATATAGATGAAGCCATGGATGAGAATTTTCCTACACATGAGGAAGATTTGCCTGGTTAAGTAAAGGGAAAAATAGAAGCATTAAATTTTACATGCTTGGCTAGATATATTCTTTCTGTTTCAACATCAAGACATCTATATGCATAGTAAGAAGGAGAATTACCTTAATAAACACAAAATTTATAATGAAAAAAAAAAGTTATTTGATTAATATAGATGATGTAAAGGAAAAAAAAAACACACCAAAATGGTTAAACAACCAAATAATCAATTCCTTTATTAAATAAATGGGAAAAAGGACTATTGTTAATAAGGATGGAAGAAGACGTAGAATTTATTGACATAGCTGCCATTTCAAATGCAAAGTTTTAGTATTTGTAAGATATTTGGGCATCAGCAAGCAAGTTAAACAAGTATCCATAAGGTAGCAAATCTTTCTTTCTTTTTGCAGTCACATTTTGTTTGTGAGTATATAAGTAAACTATATTGTAAAATAAAATTTTATGAGTGTACATTAAAAGATCCATTTTGAGCAAAGTATTTGTTTTACTTTTAATGCTCACCACTCCAATCAAAGTGAAAGGATTTTATTTTTGAATTGAACTGGCATTCACAAAGGTTTTCAAATTAAAAAACAATGAATAAACTTCACTTTTATGTTTCATGAAATACACCCATGTGTATCTTGTAAAATCATCAACAAAGAACAAAGTATAATAATGATCTAAACTAGACAATAATGATGCAAGACCTTAGTCTGAATCCTTATTTTAGCACCATCAAATCAAACCTATCAATATGAACCCATAGACTTAAATTGATCCCAAGTCAGACTCATAACAGACTTAAAATCGCCAAAACACGGAAAGTGGGTCTAACTAAACTGAACCGAACCAGACTGACATGAACACATGTAAGTTGGCCAGTGCATGCTTAAGCCAGCCTGTCCATATGGAACTAGCCTTGTGTATGCGTAAGCAAGCTTTAATCAAAATCATTTTCACTTAATCAAAATTAAACTAATTAAAAACCTACTCGGTTGATCATTTTATCTTGGTTGATCATTTTATAATCTAAAAATTTATCAGCTTCTGAACCAAATCCCCATTTTTATTAAAATAACCACCACCCTTTACAAGAAGGGAGAACAACATTCCCATTTAAAGGGATAAGCTGCCAAGCCTTGTCACAAAGGCTTCATCTCTAAAAATGTATTTTTCTTTCTTTTTGTATATAAAATTGTTCTTTTTATGTTTTATACTTTATTATATAGATTTGTCATTATTTCACTTCTTTTTAGCACTTTTGTTATTATTTGTGTTGCTTTTGTTATTTTTGCTAATTTTTGCTATATTTTTCCTAAGGGGAATGTGTGCTCTTCCTATGCTTCATAGCAAGAGGAGGGATCCCCTTTATTGTGATACTTTTGATATGAAAATTTAATTTATTTTTTATTATTTATTTTATTATATTTTTTAGGATGTGTGTCCTCCCTAGTACCACTTTTATTAGAGGAGGGACCCCTTCATTTCTTTTTCTTTTAATTTATTTATCAATTTCTTTATTTTATTTTCTTTTTAATTGTCATTCATGATTATACTTGTCATGCACCATTGTTTAACTATTATATATGCTCATGCACCATTGTTATTCTATCATGCATACACAAAATAAATTTTAAACTGAATTTAAATAGTCTTTAGCCAAAAGTAGAAAAGTAACATTTTTTTCATAATAGATTTAAAGCCATATTTACAGCCTCTGAATTCGGCTTTGGTTCATTGATTACAACCTTATTTTTTCAATTGTGGCTAAATAAATAATTTTTATGGAGTTAACTTAATTTGATTTCTTAATCACCTTGTCAAAACCCTTCTTTTTCTAAAGTTTAAGTGGTGACTCACAAAACACACATGCAGCTTACACCAGAATGAACCTAATGGGTCTTTACGTATGAGAACTTTGCATGCAGCCAACCACCAAGTGCGTTTTCCTCGAGCGCTAGACCTCAAGGCACACATTAAGGCACTCGTACGAGGTTTCACACTTAGACATTTGAATGAATAATGGCAGATAAAGCCTTGCTTTTATGCTATACTGATGGTAAATGACTTCTAGCTAATTTTTCTAGTGAATAACCAGAATAAACAAACGTAGAAAAAGATGAATAAGATGGATTAGAATTTTTGACAAATGTTAAAACATTCCAAAAATTGGGATGGCAAAGCTGCAAATGCCAGTTACATTGTGAGTTTTTCACTAACGAAATGTTTTTTATTTATAGGAACACTAAGAGAATATAAACCATTTTCACATGGTCTGTGCAATAAAACCTTCTTGGTTACCTGATCCTTAACCTAAAAAAATTGAAAGGCTAAACTTCAAAAAACAATTATCATCAAGGGTATATTATTGAATAGAAAATAGTTTTTTTTTTTTTACAATTTTTGGAAAATGAAGAAAATTTTTTAATTACAAATTTCCATTTGAAGATGGAAGAAAATTAGCACCAATGTTTTTAATGCTAAAACTTGTACTATTTTCAACATGTAGTTGATCATTGCCTAGAGTGATATCGCTACTACTAACTTCAGCTTTTGGATACCATGACATCAATTATACTTTAATAGAATAGGCATGTGGAAATTGACCTATATATGAAGGGAAGGTCAAAGGTAAAGACTTATGATATGATAAATGAGCTTGGGGTGTAAAATTTTGGCAAGGAGCATAGCATTCGTGACATTGATCAACTATATGGTTTATAGGATTAGATATTTGACATAGGCCTTGGTTTCTTTTTGGAGAATTAAGATTATAAAGTTGGTGGTTAGTTGGAGGTGAGGATGACATAGGACGAAGAGGAGAAATTGATGGCTTCATGGTAAGATTAGCAAGTAGTACCTTTTGTGAACTTTTGAGAAGAGTTTGATGAGCAAGAAGCTATCCATGCTCATAAAAGGTAACAAGATTTGGTTTGAGATTAAGAATAATAATGATAGTATCTAATTATGGTCTAATATTATAATAAATAATCACATTAAATTCAGCAGGTTTGATAGCTCCTTCTAAGGCAGCCAATCCATCTATCGAATATTTTACTTTTAAAAGATAAGTAGAGATAGAGAGATCATTCCTTTTAAGTTCTTAGAAAGATAAGTAGAGATAGAGAGATCATTCCTTTTGAGTTCTTAGAGCTATATATGAAGTTGTAGCTGTCTTTTTTTGTGAAATAGATCTAAAAGCACTAGTGACAGAATTCCAAACATCAAAGGAAGAGGCTAACCAATAACCTAAGGAAAGATTTCTTCAATAATAGAAGATAACAACTAGGAAAGAAGCATCTCATATTTTTCATACCATAATTGTTATCCTAGATTTGGAATTTATTTTTGGGTGGTAGAAGAAGTGATAGTTTTAGAAGGAGTAACAAAAGAACCATCAATAAAACCATATAGATTTTAGTAATTCAGCAGAGGGAGAAATTGTGTTTTCTAGGCCAAATAATTCTTAGTATTAAGCTTAACTGAGAAGGAATTATGAGAACTGGTGGAAGTAGAAATATTAGTGGTATTTGACATGGAAGTTTGAGGTATAGTGCTTTTAATAGCTCTGATTACATGTAACAAATAAAGAACTGATAAAATTATAATGAACTGATATATTCATGAAACAATTTCTTACTCTTTCACATTATGTATTTTTCATTAACTTATATATAAGAGAAATATAAGATTACAATTAGTTAATTACAATCCTAATTAAGATGTAGATTACAAGATTTTAATGTAACTTAAAGAAGTGTACAACAATATCCATCATTTGAATTGAGTAATATCCTTTAACACATGATAACATTAATAATTCAAACATTTTCTCCTCATAAGTCATCATCTCCTAGTGTATTCTAAGAGTCAAGAAAAAAATTTATTGTGTTTTTCGATTTTGATATAAATTTGTTGTTTTAAAAGATTTGCAATGCTCAAAGACATCTCAACTAGGCCAGCACCTCCTAAGCACCTTCAACATACCCCTCAAACAACCCTTTATTAAAAGGAATGAAAAATCAGTCACAACACCTATAGTTGGGCATTCCCAACTAATCACTTTGAACAAGGTGATTATAAAAAATAAGATCAGAGTTCCACCATTGTTCACTAGCTAAAGAGAGAGCATGGGTAGCTAAAGCATATGCTACTTGATTTTCCTCCCTAAAAATATGAGAAATATAAAAATAAATAGAATTTATGTAATTAAGACATGCAAGCTAACTTTATTTCTATTTCCAAAGAGCCTCCAAAGATTTGCTACGAAAAAAAATTGACTACATATGTAAAATCTATCTCCAACCAAACATGAGTGAGCCCAATTGCATGATCTTTTTCTAAAGCTACAATAGTTGCTACCAACTCAGCTTCAAACACATTACATTGCCCAAGTGGGAAAGCAAAGCATGTGATAACCAGGTCATGAAGGTTTTTAAAGATACTACCTGCTTTAGCTTGTCAAGGGGCATAAAGAGACGTTCCATCAACATTAATTTTCATCCAAGAATACGGGGGAGGTAACCAGCAGACCTCTATAAGTTTTAAAGTTATGAGAGGAATGCTTTTGACACTAAAAGCCTTGAGTTTACAGCTCATGAACTGAATTAGACATGTTACCTACGTAGAAAATAGTAACCTCTTTTACACCTTTCCATACTACACAGAGAGTGCCTGAGATAGAAGGTCGATGTCCTCAAAAGTGGCCAGGTTATGATCATACCAAAGAGCCAAAAAATCCATCCAAACAGCAACTAGTAGTAAAGCATTGACCAATAAACAACATCTAGCTGAAATGGCTTTATAAAAAATATTAACAAGGGGCAAATCATGCAAACACAAACATACATCACCAATTCCCTTATAAACACACTTTGAATAATTGCAATTAACAAATATGCATTGTAAAGTCTTTGAATCAAATTGACAAAGACAACATTTAGAAGGCATCCTAGTACCATGTCGAGACAAGGCTTCATCTATAGGCATTTTACCATTAAAGACTCTCTAAAAAAAGAGAGAATCTTATGGGTGTGGGTAGTGCTTCCATATAGGCTGATTCCAAGTGACATTAGTCCTATTGCTAAACATCTAAAGAGTCACTTCTTGAGCCTAAACTCACCCTATCATACTTCCCAACCAAAAAATAAAAAAAATCAAAATGATGCTTAGGAATAAGAGCACAAATGACTCCTACAATTTGAGTGAACCTTTCATAAAATCGAGCTATTAAGGGTCGTCCTATATAAGAAACAACAACTAGAATACAAAGCTCTAAATGCTTTTTAAAGGAAGATTTAAAATAGAGGAAATCTAGTATCCCAGCCAATTATTGTTCTAGAAACTGATTAAAGATGTTGCTGAAACCATCCATTTAGAGTTGTTTTCAATTTGACGAAATGCATGATTAATTAAATACCAAAGAGAGGAGCTGATGATAGAATTTTTTGGTTCACCACGACAATTAAGCAGTCTTCTTCTTAAAAACATTGAAATCAATAAATCTTTAGAGTGTAAAGATGAAGCCATTTTATAAAAAAGGGAGCGATTCATATTCAAAGTAGTCAAGCTTATGTATACATTTTACATATGCTCCATTTTACAATATCAAATTTATGGGAAAGAATGTCACCTAACCATTCAAAATTATGATTATCCTTGTCAAACTTAGAAAGGATGTTGTTCGACCATTTACAGACTGAGAAATAATGACTAAAAGATCTTCTAATGATAACATTTATAATAGTCACCCTTCCTACCATAAATAATAATTTTCCTTTCCAATTGGAGAACTTGACTAAGATACTATCAACAATATATTGCAAATGAAAATTTTCAAAAGCTCCACAAAACAATGACACGCCAAAATAATTCAATGGCATTCGATCATGCTTAAACAAAATAATGGAATGAAGATTATTGATCAGCCTTGCAGGAGCATGTTTCCCAAAAAACTTTTCAGATTTTTCCCAATTGACAATTTATCCTAAAAGAGATGCATAAGAATCAAACAAGAACTTCAAATCTTTCACATTCTTCCTTATAGATTTACTAAAAATAAGGATATCATCTACACATATGAACTGTAATAGAGCTTTCCCAGAGTGACCAACCATAATAGGACAAATTTCTCCTTGCTCAACCATACAGTTTAGCCAGATGCTAAGGAAAACACCTGCTAAACAAACTAAAAAGGGCGGAAAAGGATACCCTTATTGTACTCCTCTAGAGTAAGGGAAATACCCTTTTACACCTAAAGGTATCATAATTGAGATTCTATTTGAATTAAGAAAAGAATGAACAGTCATGCATATATCCTTACAAATTGTGCTCCAAATATTCCAAAGAAAAATTTCATGAAGCCATTCGAACTTGAAGTGCTTTTATGATTCATATTCTTCATTGTATCCTAAATTTCCATATCAATAGGAATGACAAGGAGGAAATTATTATCTATAGGAGTAACTAAAAAGGGAAGAATTTGATGCACCAAGGAAAAATTTACCTGCAAAGGGCTAGTAAAGTACTCGATAATATGACTTTCAATGGCTAAAAGATCATCAGTTAGAACTCCATCGAATTCCAAAACATGAATACCTTAATAAGGAGAGTACCTATAAATAGAAGCCTGTTAAAACAGATAAGTTGCAATCACCATTCATCAACTAAGAAATGCGAATCTTCTCGCATAGCATTATCTTTTTTTTAGAGAGGAGTAAAGTTAGATCATGATGAGATTTCGATTGTTCTTGGTGTATTCAGTAAAGCATAAATTTGCAATCTCTTATTGAATTAAGTCTAAGAGGTGTTTCGTATAAGCTATATAGTTGTTCAAGTCACCAAAGATAAGTTTATTATAATATCATCGATCATCACATAAACACTTAAGCCTAAATTAAAGAGACCCATTTGTTCTTAATAGAGCTATTGAAACTAAGATGGGAAAGCCATATTTCTTTGAAATAAAATGGTTTGGGGCCATTTACAATGTGTTTGTGAAATTTTAATATCAAAGGATGATGGTCTGAGCTACGATGGGGCAAAGTGTAATAATTAATCATCCACCTAGATAAATAAAAAGATCGATCCAATCTGATGTCAATTCTACCTTCCCTGAATTAATTGTCTTGTTAGGTGAATAGACTACCTCTAGTGATAAAGTAAGTAAAATCGCTTGAATCCATGTCTGGTCTAAAATCCATGAATAGACTACCTCTAGACATCCTAATAACCTCATTTTTTAATGATTATTATATGATTAGACTTCTCTCTTCTTGTATGTTATTGTAAAAGTGGTCAACTTTCAAAAAAATCTTAAAAATAAGGAATTGAGAGATTAAATAGTTAATTTGATTAAACCTTAGGGACCTCCCATGTTGTTTTCCATAATTGGGAGATTAAGCAGTGAATTTGACCATAACCTAAGGACTAAATAGTAATTTGTCCTTTTTAATTTTCGTCAAATGAAATATTGATATATAATTATTGCTATATTTAAACAAAACCTTAAGTAGACTCTCTCTATCTCTCTCTTCCTTATTCTTTTAGTGCATTTAGGGTTTCTTTGTGGGAGTCAGTCGACAAATCCTTCTTATTTCATATTGTTAGTTATGTTCTATCAATAATTTTTAGTTTTAGTTTTAGTCTTCTACTTGTTAAACATTTTAGTTGTGCTTTGTTTGTGATTCCCAACTATATTAGAGTTATTCTTGGCTTTTGGGGCTTCAATTGAGGTAGATCTACCGACTCCAGCCTTCTGATGCAATATGAAATTCAATAAAAATAAAAATTACAATAAAATAAAAAATAATAATAATAAATTAAAAGGGATAACTATTGAATCATGTTGATTCTTTGAATATTTAGGAAATAATATTCTAAAAACACTCTCAAGCAATTTCATTAATATCTAAAACTCCCTTGTATTGTTTAATAGAGGCCTTATTTATAGTAAATAATAGGACTAAACTAAAAAGGAAACTTAAACTAATTGAAATACTAATTTATGAAGAATTCTAAATATAGAAAATAAATCAAATATCCTAATTTAAATAAATCTAAGTAAAATAAGAAGATAAATAAAAATATTAATGTAAAAACTAAACAATAATATTTTTTTAAAAATTATTTTCTCCTTCGTTTAGTCTATTGTTTTCACCAAAAATCCTCCTGTATCATTCTCCCTTTGTTGGAAAAGAATTTGTACTCGAATTCGATGTTGCAAGAGAACTTGCACTTGAATTTGACTTGATATTGTGTTCATTGATACTTGAAAAAATTCTCTCATCACCTTGAACTTTCTAAACTTTCTAATGGTTACCATCCATTTTGCCCAATATTCTTGAATAATAGCTTCCAATTTTTTTATAAAATAAAATCTAGATTCTTCAAAATATGAACATAAAAATGGATTTTCAAAATGATGATAATTCTCATAAATAATTTCATGAAATAAATCATCATAGTTTGGAGGTGAATCCCAATCGACAAATGGTAGAATTTCCATACCAACAAAATTAAAGATTTTAAAATTTTCCATGATTATGAAAAAACAAGTGTAAGGATTGTTTAGCTTTGGGAAACAATTTTCTAAAAACACTCAAATAATTTTATTAATATGAAAAACTCCTTTACATTATTTAATAGAGAGCTTATTTATAGTAAATAATAAGACTAAACTGAAAAGGAAACCTAAACTATTTAAAATACTGATTTAGAAAGAATTCTAAATTTTAATTTTTTTATACAGTGGAGTGCCTAACAAGACATGGACTACACAATAGGAGGCAGTCATTCTCTTATTTTTTTTTTATAAATCTAAATCTAAGTAAAATAAGAATATAAATAAAATCTTAATTTAAAAATGAAACAATAATATTTTCTAAACACCATTTTATTCTTCATTAAGTGTATTGATTTTACCAAAAATCCTCCTGCATCACCTTCCCTTAAAACTGTTAGTGCCATGGTCGTGCTTAGGTGCAACGTTATTAAGGAAAGTGAAAGATTGACTTAAGGCTTAAAGAAATTGAGAATAGTGTTTTTGAAAGATCTTTTATTTAGATGGCGATTCTAGGTGATGAATAACAATTTAAGAAATTTAGTACTTTCTCTATTTGTTCAAATCTCCATTTGTTTATATATGCACATGTGTTTTTGTAGGAAAAAGGTCATAAAAACTCTTGTTCGGTGAATTCTATCAAGGGTTGGACCAGTAATATGGCTCCCTTATGGTGATGGTTCCTTATCTCTAATCTCAAGAAATTTCAACGGAGGCTTCTAGAAAATCAAGAGGCATCAGAGGCATTTGGGTAAATCTTGCTTTCTTTAGCCAAGCAATTATTTTCTTCTTGACCTTTTGGGTTGATTTAAATTTGGTTTGTAAACCCATTTATCAAAACCATTGTAATAGGGTATTTCTAATTGCATGTTTCCCTTTGGTAGGAGTAGACCTTAACAAATTTTGATCTCCATTAACTTAGACTAGACTTGATTGAGTCTTGGACTGAGGTGCCTATACATTGATCAAATGTGAGTTAAGAGGGTCAGGCTCAAAGACCCTCTGACACTCAAGTCAGTAATGGGCTTGTAATACCTTAGGCTTTAAAGAGCCCTAGAAAAATAATGGAATAGGGTTTTTGAAGTGTTTAGTATTAGGATTGCATACCTTGAAATGTGTGCCATTATGAAGTATTTATAGTGTTTGTTGGATTCTTCTAGGACAATTATCCTATTGTTTAGAATGCCATATGGTGGATTCTGAGTGTGGTATCAAGTGGTCTCCAAATAAAAGTTTGACAAGTGGCCTTAATAGCTGAGGACATGTGTCCTAGGAATATTCTATCTTATTGCCAAAGCGAGTGCCACTCAGAGGGTCTCTTCGGTGTAAGATGTGCTGAAGCACCCTCCTCGGTGAGTTGGGCTTGGGCCTGCCTTTCTTAGGCCATTTCTAGAAGCCGATAAGCCTTTGAATCCTTTCATATTTTTTATTTCGACCTGTATGAGTGGCCCCCTTTATTCTTAAGAGGATGAAGGGATTCGAAACCTGATGCCTCTTTTTGAATAAAAAAATCTAGTTATAAGGCCTCTCTATGTTTTCGTACTCCACTCCGAGGGGAGCGCCTTCAACCAGAAAGATCTATAGTGTTCCTCAACTGTAATTTGGACTCGGCTTTGCCATGTTCTTGTGACTTCGACTTCTCGGGATGACCAATTATTCTTTTGCCGATAGACTTTGTTAGGTTGAGTGATGAAGCAATTATATCTCCTTTGGTTGAAAGTTTTTCTTCACTTCGATGTATTTTAATGAGCTTCAACTCCTATCTTTGGTAATTTCCCAACATTATGGTTCCACAGTTTGTTTGTTTGTCGAAGTAAGGATATGCTATCTACGAAGCGTCTTATTTTTTTTAAAGGTCCTCCTGCCACGTGGCTGCTAACTCATTAAAATTATTTGCCTCATGTCACTTTTTAATCATAATAGCTAAGGATATGAAGGGTCTTATAAAAGGCCCATATATACTTTCTTGTTTTAACCCATTTTCCCTCATATTCTATTTCTTTACATAGAATCTTCTGTCCCTCCTTCCTTCTCTTCTTTTCGTCCTCTTTTCTTCACCACCCATTTTCTTCAATGGCTCACACTAGGTAATGCAGATTTGGTTCAACTAGTAGAGAGGAATTTATCATTTAATCATTCTTTCCAGCTTGGAAGAGTGTTCTCCCCAAATCAAATATCAATTGGATCCCCTTTAAGGCCAACTTCGATAGCATTGCTCTGGTGGTTTCTTTCAACTTTCCTTCCACTTTTCTCTGCTTATTTCTTGAGGAACCATAATTCAACATCCCTGTTGGGACTACATTGTCTTTTACGAACCCATTGCGGGGGGGGGGGGGGGGGGGGGGGGGGGGGGGGGGG
>CAOJBK010727698.1:0-15983 GCA_948294925.1 Codiaeum variegatum | reverse complement strand
ATCCGCTAGAATTTTAGAAATTACCTTAACACAAAAATTGTTTAAAACAATTGGCCTATATTGATCAATAGAGATTGCCTCTTTCAGCTTAGGAATCAAAACTATAAAACTAGTATTCAAACCAAGAGTCAATTTTCCATGAGAAAAAAAGAAAGATATTACCTTACAAACATCAACTCCTATGATATCCCAGAATGCACGGAAAAAGTTCCCTAAAACTCCATCAGGTCCTGGAGCACTTTGAGAATCTAAGGCAAACACTGCAGCTCTAATATCATCATTCGAAGGTCTCTTACATAATCCTTTCTCCTCATCAATACTGAGCAAAGCTGGACTTACATCTTTACTAATAGAAAGATATGTTGGAGCAGTAAAAGGAGATGTAAAAAGTTGCTTATAATAATAAGTAATGTGATTCGAAATTACTATGGGATCATTAATCAATTCATCATCAATTTGAAGTAAAGATAACAAAAAAATAGGCTTTTTGACACCATGCATTATGTGAAAGAAGGTCATGTTCCTATCTCGGACTTCAAGCCACTTTACCCTACTCTTCTCTTTGAAATAAATTTCTTTTTGTCAAAGACAAAGATCATCCTTGGCATGGGCTTCAATTTTCGCATGGTGAAGAGCATCCCATAGACCATTTCTTATAATATCATTTTGAATGTTTGCCAATTTTGATTCAATTTGCACCAAATTATGATATAAAAGACCAAAAACCTACTTATTCCATTTCTTAAAAGTGAAACGAAGACGCTTTAGCTTTTATGTGAGAACCTGAAAAGGAGGAAGATGAACATCATAGCTATCCCATTGCTGGTTGACAAAGTCTCTACATTGAGGATGGGTAAGCCACATTTCCTGAAATTTGAAACGACATTAAACATTAGTAGAATTAGATTGAGCACTGAAAAGTAAAGGGGAGTGATCAGAATGCTGTCTTGGAAGAGCCACACTAGAAATCGAATCCTAGGAGTTAAAGAAATCTTGAGATACAAGCACCCTGTCTAGAACACTTTCAACTCTAGCATGTCCCCCTCTCATGTTGCACCAAGTATAAATGGCCCCTTTATGAGGAATGTGCGTCAAATTATTGTTATCTATAAAATCAATGAATTCTCTTGAAGGAAGAACAAGTGGAGATCGACCCATTTTCTCATGAGCACCAATCACCACATTAAAATCTCCCATAATAATGGAGGGATTCAAGATTGACAAATCGTTCCATAAAGCAAGTCTTATATTCCTCCAATTATTAGCATAAACAAAGGAAACTCTCAAAGGAACATTATTGAATAAACAATCCATTGTGACATGCTGGTCACTAATACTAACAACTAAAGGAGTACCCAAAGAAGCATGAGTAAAGACCCACATCGAAACAGGGTCTTTATTATTTACAGCCACCAACTGAAAATTTAGCGAGTTCCAAAAATTGGTAAGAGTTGAATTAAAAGCAATCATAGGCACTGAAATACAAAGCAATAAAGGCTTATTATGAATGCACAAAGAATACAAATAATTACGAGTATTTGAATTACCGATACCCCGACAATTCCAAAAAACTATCTTTATAAGTTAAGTCTTTCCGGAGGGCTAGTATTTCTGGCTGATCGTCTAGTCAAAGAAACATTGTATTTTTGATCCCTTTTGATACTTGCTTTCGAGCCTCGATAGTAGTCCATTCATCATCATTCAGCTCATTTGTCTCCTCACATCTATCAACCCAAGATGAATTTTTGCTATTTTCAACCTGGATTTCCTCATCACCACCTGCATTCGCCTCATCAGCACTAGAAGAATCTGGATCTAAATTAGTGTCCATGACTATTTTGTGCAAAAGGGTTTTCATGAACAATACAATGGATAGTAGTATTAGCTTCTGCAACCACTTTTTCTCCAGGATTTTTGTGCTTTTCTGTACTTCTTTCGTAACCTGTTTATCTGCAATAATGCTGTCTCCATCAGAAGTAGGTATAATAGCTTCCAACTCTGCTAGTTGCGCTTCAAGCACAGTGTCAGTCTTATCTTTGAGCTGTTCATTTGGTTCCAAACCAAGATCATCAAAAAGACACCCAAAAGCATTCTGAACTTGAACGTTTGCTTGCTCCTTGGGAACCCAATGTTTTACCACAACCTTCTTCACCTCCTTCTGCTTTTCTTGCTTATCTGAATCTTTTTTCTTGTACATACAGCAAGCTGAAGTGAAATGGCCAATATAGGAACAACAATTACAAAACGGTGGAGGGTTCTCGTATCCCATTTCTATGAAAAAACTTTTTTCCTACCCGTTAATTCATCAAAGAGTTCGGATAATCCTTAGATAAATCCTTATCCACAAGAATTCTAGCATAATTTCCATACTCTTCAGCCAACATAGCATTATCAATTTTCAAGGGAGCTCCTATGCCACAGGCTATGTCCACTAGAATTTGTTGATGCCAATACTCCTAAGGTAGTTTATATAATCTAACCCAAATATGAGCATTGGTAAATTTTGGTGCTTCCGGTTCAAAATCCTTCGACCAATGCTAAAGCCTCAACACACCTGGCCTCAAGTTGATAGAGCATCTTCCTCATACTCTACTCTTTTCTTCTATAGAATTGAGCCTAATAAGATAGAACCCTTTCCCTAAAGAGACAAGCTGCCATTATTTCTCAATGTTCCACACTATTGTTAGCTTTTTCTTTTAATCCACCAACTTCCAAGGAGTCTCTCCTTTCAACAAAACAATTCAGCCAATAAGAGCATGATCACATTCCTTAATCCTTTCCTCATAATATGATTGATTGATCTTGATGGATATGAATCCACCCTTATTTTCTGACATAACAGAAGGAGCTGGAACAACTGAATCGTTAATCACGGCTTCCACAAAGGACTTTTGTTTAGGGATGATGCCAACAACTGTAGATTTGGCAGCAATGGTCGCATAGCTAGGTCGCACCTCTGGGAACATGGCTAAATCGGGTGCCAAGGGAGTTAGTTAGGTTTCAGTAGCCATCGCAACAGAGAGTTGGACGTGACGATAACGTATCACTCTTTTCTATTCGATGAAATTGAAAATTCTAGGTCGGTCGCCCACCAATAACAAAAACAATCTTTTTATGTCTTTAGGCTCTACCAATACTTGACTTGCAATTACTGGATCATTGTAAGGTTCTAATTATGATTATTATAATGATTATATTTACTTCTTCTTAATTAATTTATAATTAAACAAGTTATCAATACATATGTGTTTGATGGACAAACATTTCAGTAACTAGTTTTTCAAGAACGTGTTTTACATGTTGTTAAAATGTCACGTTATATATTCAATTTAATTAAGATTATTAATTATAATATTATAATTAGTTTTAAGAGCTTATTATTAAAATTTATAAAAATAATAATAAATTTGATATAGAATAAATGATAGTTTTATTAAAATTATAAGTGAAATATTTACTATATTTAAATGGCTATTAACTTTTTAATAGATCCTCAATCATTGTATCTTTATTTTTAGTCTAAACTTTCCATATAGTCAAATACAAATGTCTCTATTTTAAAATTAGTGAAGGAATTAATTTATATAAATATATTTAATAAATAAAAAACAATAATAACATAAGGAAATTTTTTTAAAAAAATTATATTATATTATACTCCCTCTATCCGAAATTGATTATTCAAATTTTACAGTTCAGGTCAAAATAAAATATTATTAACTACTAATTTCTTAAAAAATATATAATATTATATTACATAAATCATATCATAAGATTTGTTTAGTACAGAGATTAAAAAATATAATTTAGATATTTAAAATTTATATTATATTAAATATTATTTAAATAAATATATTTAAAAATAAATTAAAATATAAAAAATAATGAGAAATCATATCTATATATTTTTTATTATTTATACAATATAAATTTAATAAAATTTTAATAAGAGAAGTAATTATATATTAATTTCTAATTAGAATTACTTATTAATAATAATGGATTTTCATAAAGTAGGTAATAATATACCTTTATACACCTATTTATATTTATTTTTTGTACTTATATTTTTATGTCTAATATAATAATAATTTTTGGCAGTGGTGTAAACATAGCTATTAAACATTCTTCATTAGCTTAATATTATGGTGTTAATAAAATATAACAATTGCATAAAAAAAGGCTGCAAGGACTTTAAAGAATATTAAAGTAAAAATAAACTCAAAACAATAAAAATCTTGTTAAATAAAGAAAATTAATTGAAATTTTAAGAGTTAAAAAAATGGTATTAATTTAAAATAAAATAAAGAAGAATTAAACCATAGAATGGGAAAAACAAATGAAGTCAACAAAATAAAAAAATTAAGCAATTATTTTACAAACTTATTGAAAAAATTAAAAATTATATATTTATGAATCTCAAAACTCAACAATTTCTTGTGTATTTAAATTAATTTGAATAATACTATTATTATTAATAGTTAAAATTACATAGACTCTAACTATACAATTTTTTTTTATTATCTCCCCCAATTATAGATACAAAGCGGTATAATAAATTAATTAACTCAAGTCTAAATCAATATCATCAAAACTCATCACTAAATTTACAATCATTTAATATATTGATATAGTGGAGATTGCTAAATTTAGTTAGTTTTTTAATTGAATTGTTAACAATTAATTGTTTTATAAGAAATATAAATTTTTTTATAAATAAATTTAATAAAATATATAAAAACGTATTTTTTTATTTCTAATAAAAACAAGTAATAGCATATATGCCATTCAATTATTATTACCAATGAAAAGAGATTTGAGAACAAATATTGGTTTCATCTAATCATATTGGTTTCATCTAATCAAAATTCGCAGAGCTAAGTAGCATGATCCTGTAACTCGAGTGGAAGCAACGAAGTAATGGAACAATAGGCTTGCTTGCTTCAATTTGAGAGTTGCAATTGACTTATGGGTACTGCTTATAAATATGAAAATATAAACCTCATATTTGCATGTATCTAACCACAACCAATGCATCACTGGGGAACTTCGTATAAACTCTATAATTTCTTTATATGAAATTAATCAATTGGTAATTGATTTGCGTTTGATGTTGTGCACATGCCAAAATCCTAATTTAAAGATAATTACACTATCTAATCCTAATTGAATATCTATCTAATTTATTGCTAATAAATAACAAAAAAAAAATAAATATGTTGTGGTTAGCTTGTTTTTTAGTTTTTTTTTTCCTAATTTAATCTTTTATTAGAATCTTTTTCATGTACACACCTTTTTTTTTTACTATTGTAGGCTAACTTTTAGTTTTTTTTCTTATATAAATTTTATTTAATTATTAATTAATATGTCATTATTTTAATTTATCAAAATATTTTCAAATTAAAAAGATTCAGTTAGAACAATATGATAATTTTGTCGATTCCCCTCTTAAATCACGTTTATATATATTACGATTATGATTATGACTATGATTATACCTCGGAGTAAATACACATACATATAATCCATAACCCGTACTTCGAATGAATTCGATACTTTGTATATCTAAGTAAAGGATACCAACTCAATAATGTCCTTTGATTATTTAAAAATAATCCAACATTCAAGAAGGAAAAGGATTTTTAAAAAGATAGAAAAGGGAGCCATACTTTTTCCATTAGTGAAAGCCTGAAAACTCAGTCCCATCTATTCATGTTCACAAAGAAACACTCGGAAGATGTGCAAGAATGAATATATGCAAAGAATCCCTCCTTTTATGTGGCCAATCCCTTTTTACTACTACTAGCACTAAAACTATTAAACTTAGATGAATTCTATTTGGTAGTAGGAAAAAGAAAATGGCACACATAGTTTGGATAAATAGGTACTTTGCTTTCTAATTACTTGTTATACCTTAGACTTTGGTGGGCTTCGCTAGTCCCTCTAATACCGCTTTAGGGTCCCTGAAAGCTAGTCTCATGAAGTAAATATTCTTAGAGATGAAGGTGATCACTTTCGAGCAAGTCATCTTTCTCTAGTAGCAAATGCATTTTTCACCTTTCTCGCAACCCTCTACCCAAAAGGATGGGCAACTACCTTATTTAGGTCGTTTTCCCATTTTTTGTACATTCGGATAAGTATTAGATAAATTGTTTGACTCAACTTAAGGGATAGGGAGAGTGAAAAAAAGGATCTCGCCTCTTCCTTTTTTAATAAGTTGGTTCAATAAGAACTGTTCAATCTATTTACTAGGAAAATAGGAACTCTTGGTTTGGTTGATGCCATCAATGCAGACTTGACTGAGAATGAGGATTTCAATTTGAATAATGTTGCTATGAGCTACTAAGCATTATAGCTAAGACAATAACTTAATGAAAAGGCATAAAGGATAAGGTTGTTCTCACTAGAAGGGGTGGTGGGCCAGGTTAGTTGGTCTTGCTTAGCTTCCTCTACTTGGTGGCCAGTGATGCAAAAAAAAAAAAAAAGCAAGACTATGTAATATATCTCTAACAAGATCTTCCATGGCTATTGGGTCAGCTCAGTGGTTCTTCAAATGGAATCAAAATATATCTTGGTTAAGGTAGGGAAGTTGTTGGTACTAGTATCAAAAGCATA
The DNA here is from genome assembly GCA_948294925.1 of Codiaeum variegatum. Lineage (NCBI taxonomy): Eukaryota > Viridiplantae > Streptophyta > Magnoliopsida > Malpighiales > Euphorbiaceae > Codiaeum > Codiaeum variegatum. Next base: position 9,368 of record CAOJBK010727698.1, on the reverse strand, counting down.
AGGTGCATTTAATTTACATTGAAACTGATAAACTTCTTGTTGTTGATAGAGTAAGGTAGGGTGGGCAAAGAAGAGATGCAACTTAACCAGTTAACATGTAAATCAAGGTAATTCAATATAAGGTAGGAATCTTTAGATAACCATATAGTGAAGAATTGTAGTGGAAAAAGCTAGGAATTCTTCTATGTGTGCAAGGCAGGCAAGCTATATGGTGGAACAGTCCCAAAGAATTTCTTGTCCCAAAGAACACATAATTTCAATATTATTTACTTTGCACTATTATGAATGCAATTTAGTGAATATTTTTATTAAGTTCAGGCTGTTGAATTGAGTTGCACTTTGTTGTCAATGTATTTTAAATTTTGCGTGTCTGATTTTTTTTTTTCAAATCATGTGAATATAGCAGTTAATTTTCATGTTTTGAATTAATAATATTAAAACTTTGTTGCTGCTCAATTATGTGAATTGTTCAATTACTACTTCTTTTTCAAAATTTGTATTGTTTTAAACTCAATTCGATCAATAGTTCACTATTTGTAAATTAAATTTTTTAATGGATTTGGCGTTGATCTAAATTCCCTTCCTCTCTTACATGTAAGAATTTCTAAGTGAGCTAAATAGAAGATTTCATGAGTCTAAAGTGAAAACCTCAACTAAATTTCAGGTAAAGGAATATATCACTTTTAATTTTCTTTATTTTTGAATTTATATAACTCTCGGTTTTCACATCCCTTATCTATTTTTTGAGATTTGTGTTCTATTTGTATGAAAATAGAATGAATAAAGAGCAATTAACAATTCCTTCTAGAATAAATAAGGCTCCTCAATGACAAGTACTAAATGTCTATAACAATTCTATTTAAGGAAATGATTCCTTCTAATGGGTATATTTTTGTCTCTTATGAAATTATTCATGGAATGAAAGTCTTTGAAAGTTTACAAAAATGAGGAAAATTATGTATGTCACAGCCCGTGAATATATACAGAGAAGTTACGGGAGTAAAAAAATTAGGTGGAGCCAACTGTAACTTAAAATATTAATTCGTATAGGATGCCTATTATACTAAATGTTGTATAAGTAGGAAGGCTATTTTTGAAAACACATAAAAATACCTTATCCTTCAATGGTTAATTCCCAATCTGTAGATTTCATCTTAACCATGACCTTGCCACACACGCCACCGCCAATCCACTTGACGACCCTCGTCCTCTCTCCTCTAGTCGTCAGTCAATAGAATGACCTCTCCCTATCGCGACTTCACAACAGCCACAAACACCAGGACTAGAACCATAGCAAAGCTAGGGTTATGTTCTCTCTCTAACTTCGTCAACAGATTTCTTCTGTCTTCTTCAATTGGAGCATCTTCTTCTTCATCATATTTTTTTGTACTCTTCTTCTCCTTTGTAGGTTTTTATTTTTACTTTTTATTTTATTTTCTAAATTCTAATAAATTCACAAATTTTTTTTTGTTGTTTAGTAGGTTACCAAAACTCAGATATACATAGAGAAGAAATTATGTTTTTATCACCTCGGTCCAAAAATGTGTGGTAAGTTCGCAATTAAGATGTAAGCGTCTTTGGCTTCAGTTTTAGGTTGGAGATACCTCCTCTGATATTGGTATGACTTTTCGATTTGGGATTTTATGTACCTGAATTGGCTTGTGAAGTTGATACGATCCTGTCTCAATATGGTTTGACATCAACTAAGGGTTCGCAGTTAGACCGAGCCTTACAAGGGTACCAGTCACTCCCTAAACCCGGAACCTTCAAGAAGTTTGACCTATTAACCTTTGGGGTTTGTACCTTTGATAGAGACAACTGACAACATCACTCACCAATCCTCCGGTCATGTCACAGTCCCATCAAGGGTACTTGATAGCTTACCTTAAGCGGACATGTGTCCCAACTACAGGCACTTAGCCCTATAAATAATCTCCAAAACTCCTCATTCACGTAAGCGTAAACATATAAGTCATAGTTCCATTTCTTTGAACATTTGCTAAACTCCTCTCTAGTTACTGACTTGACCGTCCGAGAGTTATCGCCGCACATACGTCCGACCACCCCTGATCGTCTTTCTATCTTGTAGGTGGACAGAACCAAACCAGAGAAGTTTCATTCAAACTACGTGACAAAACATCACGCATCAGAAGTCTTTGTTGATAAGTACCTGTTTATACCCTGACATTTTTTTTAGCCATAAGATTATATCCTTACATTTTGCTCTATATATTTTGAGTTTGAATATCTATTTATCTTTTACTCCGTTGTTTATTCAAGGTCACGAGATGTATTTTATGTGTGTAAATTTGATTAGGAGTTTTTAAAATTGGGATTATCCTAGACTGCATTTGTTTTTCTTGGATGCTCTAATATCCAATTCTGTTAAATTTACTTTTTATAGAATCTGTCGTGAAAATTCCAATGAATGTGGCTAAGGGTAAATTGTGTGTTGTAGGCCTCTAGGCCATGGTAATTGAGATATATGTGGATGTCATTGGAACATTGGAAGAACAAAAGTAAACAATTATAGATTACATTTTGAATGTGCAAGAGTAAGGAACCATTTTAGGTTTGACTTTCTTAGTCTTCTTGTTCAAATGTTGTCAACTTATGTTGACCCTAAAAAGCTTAACTTTTATTTAATGGTTAACGATGGAGGAGAGATACGAACCACTTAAGGAGGTTAGTTCTGAAAATTTTAGAGTGGCAAGATTAGTAAGGGATAAGAAGGCAAATGAGCTTGTTGCTGTAAGTACATAGAAAGAGGGAAAAATGTTCTTAATTTAAGAAAAAAATTCTTATTATAATGCTTTTAAATTGTCCATTCTTTTCTTCAATTTGACATTACTTGGATGATTTTGAATTTATAAATTCGGTATGTATGATCTTTTCTTCAGATTTTTTAGTTAATCATTTCTTTCATGGATTAAGGATTCTCAATTTAGTAGTTGTTTTCTAGATAGATAGAGTTGTTTATATAGTCAAAATAGTTTACTTTATAGGTATCAAAATGGGAAAGATGCTTATATGAGCTGATTTACTATGTCTCTTGCATATGTGCTTTCAAGTATTTGTTTTATGTGCTTATGAGTTTATTGTTTCTTTTGAGAACATGTGAATATGAGGTGACTTGTTGAATGAGGTTTAGATTGTGATAATAGACCTATTTCAATTTTAACTTTGTTATTCAAATTTTATTGAAAGCATGGTTGTATGTGAAACTATCTTTAATTGCTTTCTTTCGGTTATGGAGAGTTCTATTGGTTTGTTAAGTAAATAATAAAGTTCTTACTTGAATATTAAATGTGTTAACTTTACTGCCTAGAGAGTAGTGTTTGTGATACTTTTGCTCATTGTCGATTATGTTACTGCTTGCTCGTAGCAGCTGGTTATTACATTATTTTGTACTGGTAAACATTTCATTTAGTGTTAAAAAGAATTAAAAAAAAAAGACACTTGGCAAATACACTATGTAGATATTTGGCAGATGGAGAAGAGCATTATAAGACCTCAAGTGTTTATTCTTCTGTTATCTTCATAGAACCAAACTCAAAGAATATACCACCTGTGTGTTAACTAATGTTGCATTTTGACTATTATGTATGTATAAATGAGCCATTACTTTAACCTTTTACATATCTTAGGTTTGTTCTTCATTATTGTTTTTTTTTTCACCTTTTCTTCTAATGTTCATCATAAAACATAAAATATTGACTTAGCATAAAAAGATGCTTGCTTATGGCTTTGATAGAACAAGATTTGCAAATTATAACCATACATGTCCATATTTTTATACTACCAACACTTCTGTTCACCGAGTTTACTTCTTTTTTTTTTACTGCAAAAGCATGACTTGGTTAGCATGTCCTATCTATGTAGTTTAGTGATGTTTACAATATAGTTGGCTATTTGAAGCAGTGAAGCCATCATGCTTCTCGATACGTCCAACATTTATGGTCATTGATAAAATTTTCTTTTCTAAAGTTACTTATCATGCACCTTGATTTATGTGTAGGCAAATATTTTAGTTTTATAAATATGAATTCTATTTTTGGTGTCAGATTGATGAGAATCTTTAGGAAGAAATAATCAATCACAGATCATTTGGGCATATAAATATTTTCAGGTTCAAAGATGTAACATACTAATTCTATTTGTCTCATACAATCTTGATCTTCTTAGTATAATTATGTTTATGATTTAGTTAGTTAACTTCATCTCGCAATATTAATTATGCTTTGATTTAGTTAATCAACCTTTTCCTTTTGTTATCATTTTAAATGTAATTTTATGAAAATGTTTTTCTTGGAGATTCTTTTCTTCATGTACAACCTTAATTTAATTTTGTTTATTTTGTGTGTTGCTTATAATTCCATATAACATATTTACTTGTTGTATGTTGTAGTTCTACTTGAGTTTTATGCACCTTGGTGTGGACACAGCTAAAAAAAATTGGCTCATATATTGGATGAAGTTATTGCCTCATATGAAAGTGATCCACTCATTAGGAAGCTTGTAAGTGTTGGTTTTCTCTTTAGTCGAATAGCATATGTGTTATTTTTATTGTTAAAGAGATGAAAGGGTAGGGATCTTTTTTAATATAGAATAAGGGTGAATAAGTAATGTAGAATTGCATTCTTTTTTTAATTTATATTTTAATTATGTTTGTTTTGAGCAGTATTTGAAAGGCTTCTAGACAAGAAAATTACCAATATTAGAGAATTTTTCTTTTTAATATCAATCACAGTGTGATAGGCATATATGCACACCTTTTGATACCCAGTGTTGCATATAAACATCACCTTAAAGTCACCTTTCTCTCACAGGCCCAAAATCATGATTGGATAAAAATTCAACTTCTTTCAAGACATGTTGAAATTTCTCATTCAAGAACCGAGTTTCTCATTTCAAAAGATATTTGCTAGATTGTGATGGTATTATGCTATTTTAGCTCTACAACAATAGTTGATATGGTGAAACATGCTATAAAGATATTTAAATTTTAATCTGTATTTTGGAAAAAGCGCATGACAAAATTGAAGCAATGTACTATTTGAAGTTTAAAATGTATTGTTTCCTGAAAAAATTGTATGGTAAACAACTTAAAATTTCTTTTAACCAAGAAATGAATGTGATATGTAGTTCAAGCTAGTCAAGAAGTAATGTAGTACGATTCAAAATTTATATGCTATCATAATAAGGATTGTAACTATGTTATTGGGAAATTGCACATATGTAGATAAATGTCATACTTCTAGTTTATTATGTACTGTATGAGTTATAAATTATGCAGTTTCTTATAGGATATGTTATGATAGAATGATGTAATATAATAGCTTTGGTATTTTTTTTCCTTGCGTAATGAAGTTTCACTTTTTTAAAATAAAAAAAAATCTAATAAAAAGAACGCAAGTGATTCTCAAATGAGTAGTATATTTAGAATAAAAAATATACGATAAAAATAAAATAATGTATTGTTTAGAGACTAAAATGTACGTTATCTAAACAAAATGTATGATGAAAAAGCATCTTCCAATTTGGCAAAAACAAACATTAGTGTTTCACAAATGTGTGATATATTTAGGGTAAAAAATATACGATAAAAAGAAAATAAGGTACTATTTAGAGGTTAAAATGTACGCTGTCTAAACAAAATGAATGGTGAATAACTTCTAAAACAAATGTCTCTTAATTTAACAAAAATGAAAGTATTTCTCAAATGTGTGGCATATTTGGGATAAAAAATATGTGAAGAAAATAATGTATTGTTTAGGCACTAAAATTTACGCTATCTAAACGAAATTTATGGTGAAAAACTTCGAGAAGGCGTGCATCTCCTAATTTGGAAAAAATGAAAGTCAGTCATTCTGAAAAACACACGGTGTCTAAAATAATATACGTTGTCTTAACAAAATGTATGATGAACAACTACTAGAATACATGTATCTCCTTGACTAGTTTAACACAACCCAAACTTTTAAAAAAGGACAAATTACTATTTAGTCTTTAGGTTATGATAAAATTCATTACTTAATCCCCTAATTAAGGAAAACGACGTGGGAGATCCTTAAAGTTTGGTCAAATTAACTATTTAGTCCATTTGTCTCTTTTTTTTAAAGATTTTTCGTAAGTTAGCCACTTTTATAATAATGTATAGGAAGAGATGAGTACAACCATATAATAACCATTGAAAATGGAGGTTTGTAAGACGTCGAACCTAGGCCTGACATATTTTGTTGAAAATTTTTATTTCTCATTTGTTTGACATCCTACTAACATCTTTTATCAATGATTATTATACAGTTGAACTTCTCTCTTCTTATACGTTATTGTAAAAGTGGCAAACTTTTGAAAAACCTTAAAAATAAGGAATGGAGGGACCAAATAGTTAATTTGACCAAACCTTAGGGACCTCCATGTCATTTTCCATAATTGAGGGACGAAGTAGTAAATTTGATCATAACCCAAGGACTAAATAGTAATTTGCCCATATAAAAATTGCACAAAGAAAGTGCAGCTGTGTAAAAGTTATATAAGTACATAAATCTAGAAAGAAAATTTAACAATGGAAACACCTATACACACAATCTAGTCCATTTTATGTGCAAAATTCAGTTTGAAGTATAAATACATTTCAAAATTTTGATTATCTAAAACTATTGTTGTTTAAACTTAAAAAGTTTACGTTGAATCAATGTCATGAAAATAATGTGATGCATATATGCAAAAATGTATTGTTACTATAAAAAAAATGTATGATTTGATGTGTGCATGAGCAACCAAATACGTACATATATTAAAAATACTAGAATTATCTTACTCTAACAAAACTAACATCTTATTTTGAATTTTTATCTCTTGAATCATCCATATTTCTACTTGAGGTGTTATTGTGGGGGAAGGCAACCTTATCACTACTTAATTTTAGTATAGCCTTATCATTCCATTGTCTCAACAATAATTGGCGCATTGCTAAAGCTAGACTGGACATGCATGATATAGTTTGAAATATTAAAAAAAAAAAGATATTTCTACAAAGCTAACATGATTACACATTCCACTGCATAAAAGGTTTAAGAAACTCATATTCTCTAACTTAACTTGCAAAAATGATTGTAGAGTTTGTCCAATAATTTTTCATAGCAAAATTCTTTCAATGCTAATGTATGTGATTTTCATTAGCACGATATACAAGGTTTCAATTAAACCTTAATTAGCATCTTGCCAAAGTTTATAAAGTTACTCCACATCAGCATTAAGAACATAATAAAAGAATACAGAACACGCATTTAACCCAATGAAATTTGATAATCAGCATTTCAAAGATAACTCTAAGTCATAAGTGAATCCAAATACTTTATAGGCATAATCAAGGAATTTAAGGATGCCCTTTACTTTATCTTTTATCTAAAAATAAAACCCATTATGTACAATTGGGAAAATCAACAAAATACATAATGAATCCAAATACTTTATAGGTGTTAAAGATAAGATATGGTATGATTATGTCCTTGATTCTAGGGATTAATTTCTATCTATAGCTAGTTAGTTTGTATATATATAGTACATTGTACATCAATTTGATAAAAGTAAAAATATAGAAACACATTGTTTTTCATGGTATTAGAGAAACTCGGATCTAGGGTGCTTTAGAATTAATTTGAAAAAAAAAATTGAAACTGGCAGACACTGTTTAGTGTTTGTTTTCTGTTTTTGGGTCACTATTTTAGAGTGACGTTTGATTGACACCGCCTGCACCAGGAGAACCGCCGTCCGCAGATCGTCATTTCTACAGAGTCCGGTAGCCGGCAGAGACGCGAGTGATCTTCACGTGCTGACAGAAGTTCCGAGTCTACACTCACGAGTCGGCGCGTGGTAGGGCGTGAGACTTCCCTCCGGCAACCGCTCTTCTTTTCCGGCATCGACTCCTTCATCTCGACGTCCCTGTGCAGACACCTTTTAGGTTTAGTTCTTATTGTATATCGTTTCTTTTCCGAAATAGCAAACTGCTTCAGTTCTATTTGTCTACTTCGTTTGCAATCTGCTTCGGTTCTGTTTATTTTGGAGTTTGAAGGAAATATGGCTTCTAAAGTTTTTGAAGTACCTGCATCCGAGTACGCTAAATTTCTTGAATATCAAAAAGCATTAAAATGTTCACCTCATCTTAGAGCTACTATTGCTAAACCAGGTAAAACCAATACACCCTGTTCGAATTTAGAATGGGTTATTAACTCTGGTGCTTCAGATCATATGACAGGTAACCCTGACCTTTTGTCCTCTTGCCGATCACATTATTCTCCTTCTAGTGTCACAATGGCAGATGGCTCTAGGACTAGTGTTTTAGGTTCTAGTTCTATTAAAATTACTTTATCATTGCCTTTGTCATCTATTTTATGTCTACCAAAATTCACATTCAATTTAATTTCTGTGAGTAAAATTACTCGAGCTTTAAATTGTCGTGTCATATTTGAGCCTGATTATTGTATATTTCAGGATTGGGTGACGGAGAAGATAATCGGTAAAGGGCATGAATCTGGAGGTCTCTATATTCTAAATATACCATTATCAATAACCCTTGTTTGTTCAGGTATGGTCACTCCTTTTGATGCACATTATAAGTTAGGTCATCCATCCCTCGCTTCATTAAAAAAAATGTGTCCTCAATTTCATGATTTATCTTCCTTAGACTGTGAGTCATGTTAATTTGCTAAACATTATAGGTTACCATCTCTTCCATGACTTAATAAAAGAGCTAATTTTCCTTTTGAATTAGTTCATTCAGACGTTTGGGGTCCATGTCCTGTTGTGTCCAAACCTGGTTTTAAATACTTCGTTACATTTATTGATGATTTCTCTAGGGTTACTTGGATTTACTTTATGAAAAATCATTCTGAGTTGTTTTCTCATTTTAAAGCCTTTTATACTGAAGTAAAAACATAGTTTCATACCTCTTTGCATTCACTGAGGAGTGATAATGCAAAAGAATACTTCTCTGAAGCCTTTCAAAATTACATGCTCCAGAATGGCATCTTGCACCAATCCTCTTGTGTTGATATACTTTCTCAGAATGGTGTAGCTAAAAGGAAAAACAGACACCTCCTCGAAACAGCTCGAGCACTTCTATTTCAAACAAAAGTCCCTAAGCAATTTTGGGCAGGAGCTATTTCACGGCTTGCTTTCTTATCAATCGAATGCCTTCCTCCATCCCCAATGGTGAGTTTCCTTATAGTGTCTCATTTCCTAATAAACCTTTATTTCCTATTGAGCCACGTATATTTGGAAGTACTTTTTTTGTACGTGATGTCCATCCTCATATAACAAAATTAGATCCTAAATCTTTAAAATGTGTCTTTCTGGGATATTCT
>CAOJBK010727611.1:0-14078 GCA_948294925.1 Codiaeum variegatum | reverse complement strand
ACGATTTTATGAATTATGTCTGGGGGTAGGGGTTTTATATTTAATTTTACTGATGCCTTACTGACCCTAAATTGGGGTTAGTAACAATTTTATTTTTTTCTCACGCGTTACTGACCCAATTTTGCGGTCAGTAATGTTATTTTGACGCGTGACTTTTCGTAAAAAAATTCATTCCCGCCCATGTATTACTGACCCCAAAATGGGTCAATAAATTACTGACCCAATTTTGGAGTCAGTAAAAATATATTTTTTTTCATTTACTGACCCGTTACTGACCCTAAAATTGGGTCAGTAATAATTTTTTTTTACTGATCCGTTACTGACTCGAAAAATGGGGTCAGTAATTTACTGACCCATTTTTGGGGTCAGTACCATATGGCAGGATTTCAAATAATTATTTTCCTCCATTTATACTGACCCGTTACTGACCCAAAAATTGGGTCAGTAATTTACTGACCCAATTTTTGGGCCAGTATGGGTCAGTAATTAATTAATTTAATTTTTTTTTGAGTCAGTAAGGGGTCAGTAACGTTAATTTTTGGGTCAGTAATTGGGGTCAGTAAAATCAAATTTTTTTGTAGTGTCATTTAAATCAATACAATCATGTTTTCACATTTCAATTCTAAGTTTCATTCTCAATTTACAATAAAAATTTAAGTGAAATCCAAATAAATTGTGATAAAGACGTTTGGGAATACACTCTCGTTTGAAAAGAAATTAGTTTTACGTACTTTTAAGGAATTTCTCCTCTGACAAGCCTCAAGTATAAAAATAACGCAACAATCCCCAATTTTTAAAATCCTAATCCTAATTTATTTGAAAAAATTAAATTAATTATTTTATATAAAAATCTCTAACATTGTAGTGTAATCTAGTCAATTGACAATTCCAAATAACACAACTCAAAATTAATTGTACCTATTATTGAAATCTAAAGTTCTAACATAAATTAAAATTAAATAAATAAGAGAGTTAAAAATTCAAACTTATTTAGTGAAGAATGAGAGATTGCCGGTGTAGAATACAAGAAAAGGATGAAGATGAAGATGGAGAGAACTAACAAAATAATGGATTTTTTTTTTTTTTTAAATTTTGCTAGTGCCGAATTCTTCACAGAGAGAGGGGAATAAGAATTCAGGGAAGAGAAGGGAAAAGGGATTTACATAGGGTTTGATTTCTTTGAATGCCATTGGTTGATAATTTTTTTTACCCTACCTAATGCTCACGTGTGAAAGGGAATAATCCTTTCCCTTGTTTTGCAGCTTAATCATCATCATTTTTATTATTATTATATATTTTGTAATGCGGATGTTTCACGGCCCCTCATAATCTAATCCTGGCTCCACCCCTAGTGAACACGGATGTAGAATTTCAGGAAGAACAAGCATGGAGCAAAAGAGCAGTGATGAAAAAGAAAGAGGATGGATTCATCATGGTATTGGCAAACAATCATCAAATTAAGAGAATAGATGGTAGGGTTTTTATCCCAACAGCAACAACATGTGAATCAGTCCATTAAATTCTCTGTTAAAAAAGCTTATAAGTTATTGCTCAGGCTTGCAAGTATAGTTTGAAATTCTTTGTCTCTCCTTAAGTTTGTTAACCAAAGATAGGCTTCTGAGATTAACTTTTAAGTTTGATGATAAGTATTATCAGTTGTGTAATCAAGTTGAAGAATCTGCTGAGCATCTCTTCTTTAGTTGTCAATTTTCTTCTCAAATTTTAAACGGAGTAAAAAAAATTAGATTTGATTGGAGTTTAGGCCAAATGAGTATAGTAGATGGAAGGTCTAGATGTCTAAAGTCAAGGGGTCAAAAATTAGAAGGAAGGTTTATTTAAATAATTCATGGAAAGTGAAAAATCAAGTTATTTTTCAGTAAAAAAGGCGTACTATTGAAAAAATTATTCATTGAATTAAATAAGATGTGTATGAGAGAATTAATTTGTTGGGTAGAAATAGAATAAGCTATGATTTGAACCCAATCTAGTTGGTAGTTTACCTCCCTCTTTGTTTTTATATTTGACTAATAATTTTGAGCTAGTTCAATGGTAGTGAATTTTACTTTGTTAAAAAAAAGAAAAGAAAAGAAAAGACAGGAAGCGATGGTGAGTGAATAATGTCAATTACTTTCCATCCATAATTTTATTATCTGTTTCATATTAAATGTACATTAAATGGTGTTTGTTATTCATTCCTCGATGTGCTTGATTATTGACCAACGTCTAAACACTCGAGCCAAATAAATCCAAAATCTATAAGTTAAAATTTTCGTGAACCAATCCAATTAATTACTCCTTCCATTTCATATTAATAGTTATTTTAGGAAATGAAATTTGTTTCAATATATCTGTCATTTTAGAAAACCAACACACTATTAATAAAAATTTTCAAATTTATTCTTATGGTAATAATGATATTTTAAATAATAAATTCATGTACCCACAATTTTCTTAATATTTAATTTTAAAAAAGTTGAAATCTCCATGCCCATCTCTAAAATTATTAATATTTAGAAATGGAGGGAGTACTATTAATAAAAGTGTGTTTCTCAAAATAAATAAAAAAGTCATATCATTAGTGAAAATAACCATCAATGAAATTTGTAATTTTTTTTTGATAGAATATCTTTGATTCATTAAAGACTAGATCAATCATCATAACGAATAGGAAGTAATTATGGAGGAGTCTCAACAATCCGATTATAAGGTAAATTATCACGTGTAAAGTTGTTGGCTACCTAATTGGCATCAGAATTAACTTCTTTGGGAATCTAGGAGATATTACAAAAAACAAAGGAATTATACAGATTAATGATAATTGCTAGAAGTCCTTGAGTCTCCTAGTCATTTGTTTCAATAGGAACAGCTAGTGCATCAATGTCCTTCCTGCAATCTGATTCAAAACAAATATAGTCAAGTTGAAGTTCTTTTGCAACTACAAGAACTAACCAAATAGCCTTCATTTCTGTAATATAAGCTGACTTGAGTTTGAATTTATCCACAGCTTCACCCACAAACCTACCAAAATCATCGCAAAAAATAATAACCACTACAGTCCATTATGTTCCACTATCAACACTAGCGATCACATTTTCCTTAATTTTTCCATAATCATGGGAGATCCATCTGCTGGTAGACGAATCCATATTTCTCCATTTCTTCTTTCTCATTACCTTAACACAATTTTCAGTAAAAAAAACTCATTGCTCTTCAAATGCATGTTAGAGGATCACTGGACTTCGTTCATTTCTGGATTTCCATATGAGCCATAATACTACAGTGAGTTCTTGAGGACTTTCTAGTTCACCAGCATCTAGGAGATCATGTGCATTGAATCTCCACCAATCTAAGAAACATATAGAAGAGTGTAAGCCCCATTTAGTGCCCAGCCAAATGGCTCAAGCAAAGCTACAAAATATGAATAGATGCTCAGTGCTCTCCTTATAATAACCACATAATAGACATAAGGCGTCTTGAGATAGGTGTCTTATGTGCAAAGCTTTTTTAGTAGGCAACTTGTTTGTGCAGGCTTTCTATAGAAAGACAACTATTTTGAGACGAAGATTACTCTTTAAAATCAATTTCCAAAGCAGCTTAAGATCTTCTCCTCTCTGCTTAGAAGAACCCCTACCCTCCTATTTAGATTTATTGATGAGTCATTGATAAGATGCCCTAACTTAAAGCTTACCTTTGCTGTCCAAAATCTAGAACCATTTATCATCCCTATTGTAATATCTAATCTGGACATCAAGAATATAAGCTATATCCTAGCCAAAGAAAAATAATTGAAGTTTGGATCTATCCCACATTCTTCTTTCATCCAATACCTCTTCAACCATAATTGGATTAACCCCAGAAGGTCTAGGAGTTTGAGTAAAGTTTATAGCTTTGGGGATCCATAGATCAGACTATATCAAGGTTTTGTTCCCTTTATTAATCGCTTTACACACACCAGCCTTAATAACATCATGGACTCCTAATAGATTGTTCCAAACCCACAAACCTTTTTGGCATATTTTATCATCTAGAAAGTTACTATGAGGGAAATAATTAGCTTTCAAAAGCTTAACCCATAAAGTTTTTCCTCTGTAAGCAACTTCTAAGCTTGCTTGGCGAGAAGAGCATCATTGAAAAATTAATATCTTTAAAGCCCAACCCTCTTTAAATTTAGACTTGGTAATTTTCTTCTAATTAGCCATAATAACACTCTTCTTATTAAGATCGCCACCTCACCAAAACTTGGATAGAATGTTGTTGGTTTTGTTAGCAATAGATGAAGGGAGCTTAAACAACTTATGAAGTATGTAGGGATGGCAATGAAGATTGACTTAACCATGCCTATTTGCCAACTTGAGACAATAGAGAATTCTTCTATCAAACTATTTTATTTTGGACTTTTTGCCTAATGAATTATGCTGCTCTTACCTTAGACCATTCCCACATCACTGGTAAGCCCAAATAATTTTCTATTCCTTAACCAAGCTTCATTCCCGAGATGTTACACAACATATCCTTTCGATCGTTAGGACAATTCTTACTAAAAATCATGATGCTTTTTTCTACATTGATCTTTTGACTTGAAGCCTTGCCATAGTCCTTTAGAATCTTCAAAAACATCTCTATTTCTTCCTTTGTTGCTTATCCAACAAGGACTGTATCATTTGTAAACAAAATGTGAGAGTTTATGGGAGCTCCATGATTTATCTTGAAGTCTTTAATAAAGCCAACCCTCACTGCTCCTTCCACAATATAGGGTAAAACATTAACCACCAATAAAAAAAAAACAAGAAGGGAGATAATTGATATCCCTAACCTAATTCTCTTGATGGTTGAATAACTTCTGAAATCTCCTCATTCACTAACATAGAGTAAGACATTGAAGATATGCAGGCCATAACAATTTCAATAAATTCTTTATAAAATCCCATACACCTTAAGACATTCATGAGAAAGCCTCACTCTACACAATCGTATGCTTTATAAACGTACAATTTAAGGGCACAAAATCCTCTTTTCTTGTAGTTCATTTTCTGGAATGAATGTAATACTTCATGAATAATAATGAGATTTTCCTAAATGTTCATATTGGTAATAAAAGCATTCTGGTGCTCATTTATCATAATAGGCATCCAAGGTTTAAGCCTTGATGAGTGTTGAATTCACATCTTTGAGCATTGATTGGGTTGCAAAGAAGTATTGAATAGTAGAAATAAGCTCTTGATTAATATCTATCCAACAATCTTGAAAAAATAAACCTCCATACCCATTTGACCATGGGGCTTTTAGTGCCCGTAAGGACATAATATCTTTCTTAATTTCAATTGTTATAACAGGAGTTGTAAAAGAATTGCTGATTTCTTGAGTGATGACAAATGAAACATGATTTAGAATAAAATCATCAATTTCTAGATTTTCTGATTGATACAACTTAGAGTAGAACATAAATTCTTCCATGATGTTCTTTTCCTTTGTTTTCCATCTACCATAACTATCATAAATGCCCATAATGTGATTCCTGAGATTTTTGCGAATAATCGTGACATGGAAAAAGCTAGTATCATTATCACCATCTTGAAACCACATCTCTTTAGCTCTTTTCCACCAATGGTGTCCTCCATATCCTGCAAACTATCTAGCTCTTTAATGAGGCTTTTAATGGTGGTGGAATTCAATGAAGCTTGTCCCCTTTTATCCTGTAGATTATTGACACTCTTTTTAACTTATTTAATCCTTTTTCTAGAATTTCCAATTGCTTCCTTATACCACCTCTTAAATTTAGGAACACATTTATAAAGTTTGTCCTAAAGATCTCCCATAGACACTACCCTTTCCTTAGAGTTCCATATTGACAGTTTCACCTCCTTCCAGTTTTCATGTCTAGTTCATTTGTTCTCAAATTTCAAGCCATTTCTCACTCTGCTATAGCCCCCATCCAAGTCAAGCATTGATGGTTTATGATCTGAACTAATAAGAGTCTTATAAAAGACCTAAGCCTATTGTGATTGATCCTCCATATAAAATTACACAAACATCTATCAAGATGTTGTGCTATCTCACTTCCATTTTCCTTTTTATTTCTCTAAGGGATTATCTTTGAAGCCAAGGTTTATCAATCCCATAGAGAAAATCCAATTTGTGAATGTTTGGACCTCATTAGCCTAAATGATCCTTCCACCCCATTTTTTAGCTTATCCCGTAATTCTATTTAAATCCCCCCAATAAATCCATGGCACCTCAGGATTAGGCTTGAGTTTCGCACACTCTTCAAGGACCTCTTCCATTTATTCCCAATAAGGGCTTCCATACAAAAAAGCTTTGAATCCACCAATCCCCTATTTTCTTAGATTTAACCTTAGCATGAATGAAGTGTTAGCCTTTATCTATGATTGTTATATCAGCATAGTTACTCCACCAAAGAAGTAAACCCCCAGCTTCATCAATTGCTTTAAGATTTGAAATATTATCAAACTTAAGACTCTTATTGATTCTTTCAATAAAATTCAACTACTTTTTAACTTTAGATAGAAATACTACCACTGACTTAGACAACACTAAGTCCCTTAAAAACCAAACTGTCAGAGGGTGACCCTGACAGTTCCACAGTTGGATCCTCATGGCGACCTGGTGTCTTTGGGGAAGCCATCGGCACCATTAAAATTTTGAGAGTTTAATTTAGTAGCCTGAATCTCTACTTTACTTTTTTGTCTCTAAACTATCCAAGGAAAGACATCCCTTGAGGCTAGTTTCCAATTCCCCCCATTAAGAAATCTTATGTTTCCCTACTAGATCTTTGATCCTTTACCGTCTACAATTAGCATCTACTTCGTGATTCAAATTGGAGTTATTTAGGTCAGAACCACAAACTGATTGAACAGTCCTAATCTCCTCCTTTATATTTAACCCATCTTCATTATTAGGAAAACAAGCAAAGCTATATTTATAAAGATGAGTTGGGCCACTACACTGCATTTTTCTTAACCACCAGAACTTGACTAACATGTTTAGCTTTAGCCCTGCAGTCTTAGCTCAGATGCTTAGAAACCAATCCTATACTTCTTCCTCTAACTGGATCTTATTTAGGAGGTTTGGAAGGGCCAACATTTTCCTATTTTAAACTCACTTGACTGGGCCTCTAAAAATGAGGGCATATAAGGATTAGGTTGTTTCACAATTGAGCTTGTTTCTAGAATGGGATCTTCAATAACCAATCCCTAGCTAGTCTTTAATTTCTTAATGGGCTCTTCTATATATTCCTTGTATGCTCTCTTCCCTAGACTATCTGACCTCTTCCTTACTTCTTGTATTAATTTTCAATATGAATTCCTATACACTTGCAGCGATATATCATCTGTCACCGCCATTTTCCCCTTCGTTTCATTTATTGAGGTTTTATGTCTCGAGGACAACTCTTTTCTAACTTTGTGCCTACTCTTTCTCCAAAGAGAGGTCTTTCGTTAATAGGTTTTTGACCAGAGCACTATCTCTTGAGAATTGTTCCCCCTATCTAAGTCCTCTGTCACGTTCTTTGATGTGCGTGAGAACCAAAGTTCTCCTTCATCAGCCTTTGGTTGTAATTGCCGTCACCTTTTCTAGAGAGCTCAACTTCTGCTCCTTTAATCTCATGCAGCCTGTATACAGACAGGAATAGTTTTTAGAGGATGATAGGACAAGTTTTGGATTGAGATTAGCTTTAGCAAGCATCCTTTGCACTCTATCAAGATCATCTTATGTTTGCACCATAAGCGATGGTCCATAGTTCATAATCCCTGCTTCAAGAGCTGAAGCATAAGTATCATCTTTCTTGTTGGGACAAGATATGATAGTACGGTTAATGATTCCACACAAATAGTAATAGTATGGTAACCTCTCATGCTTGAATTTCACCCATTCCAGATCAGCTCCCTATTTGTTCCAGAAACCAAGTAGTAAGGGTTTATCAATTTCTAGTAAGACCCTTAGTCTTAATGTTATCTGCCAACCCACCCAGTTCTACAAATTCTTATTAACCTCCACCAATCCCTTGAATAAAGTGGCTATACTTTTGGCATTCTCCCTATTGATACAATCTGGTAGGGATGTAAAAAAAAAAATCAAGCTGCTTGATGGCTAGTTTAGGATCCCAATCCACAAGAACTAGTAAGCCATTATCCACACTCCAAGGTACTCCATTAAGAACTGTGAGTTTGTCCTCCTCCATTTTGAATTCAAAGACAAAAACTCTATCTGTTTCTCTTCTAGTTACCACTCCAAATTTCAGCTTCCAAGTTATGTATACAATTTCTTTAACTATGGGGAAGCTTGTATTCTTGGCAATAATGAGCTTGCTTACCACAACAAACCTTTACCTATTAAATGATTCCTTGGACCTCAGAGATAGTTCCAGTACCCTTCCATGTTGTCTTAAATTGCTACGTCTGCCAGTTCTCAAAAGTTGTTCCTTCTCTATCAGATTTGGATTCTCCATTAATGTTGATGAAAATGTTGTGATAAACTAAGTAAAAAACTAGGAAAGCAAGATATCTAATGGTTTCACTTAGCAAAGATGCTGAAAAATAGAGGTTTTACTGGCTCCAGGACAGAGAGTAAATTTGTAAAATTTGGGTTAAAGGCACTAAGCCAAACCAATATTTGTAAATTAATGAAAATTTTCAAAGAGAATTCTTTCTTCCTACACAAAGTAGTAGTAAATAATTGGATGAGAAACCATACAAATTAAATATAAAAAATTACACAGTAAATATGAGCAAAAACATTACAGTTGAAGGAAAGGGGAATAAATAATTTTTTTTTACGCAGAATGAATTTATCCAAGTAAAGAGATGAAAATGTGTAAGTATATATATGTATGTGCCATTATCTGAAACAAAATAAGAAATAAAAATGAGAAATGGAATGATGAGAAATTTTTTAATCACCATTCAAGTTAAAAGGAAAGTTGATGAAATTGTGAATAATATTTCCCTAAAAAGCAAATAAAAGCCTGTTATAGATAAAAATGAGTATAAGTATTCGCCAGCAAATAAATAAATTTATTCAAATAAGACTGAGTGTAATTATATGACAAATATAAATATATATTTTCATATGATAATACTCTCTAGAAGAGAGAATTATATTATAGTATAATACTATAATTATAGTATATTAAAAAAATAAATTAAATTTAGTAATTAGTGATTCCCATTAAATTAATAACGGAGAGATAATATGGACTTTGATAATATTCTGTTTAAATTTAAATAATATTTTAATAAAAAAATTATATTATTACAGAATTGATTAATCTAATATATATATATATATATATATATGAATTTGTAAAGAAATTACTAAGAACAGCAAGCAATAAATAAATGTGTGTATATACCTATATACATATACATAATCGTAAAAAGAAAAGTTGGTCGAACGAACTAAAAATCTCAATAAAATTATAAATTTCACAAGTTTATATGTATGAAAACATTTACATTGGGCCATCATAATCAACATATATCAAAATAAAAATCAACAATTGATTGAGTTGAGAATTTTGAAGCACGCATTACATATAAAAATAAAATCCGTTTCTCTATATACCCACTTCGGGTAAATGATAAATAATGAACATACCTTATGATAGGTTTGAATCTGTCACTTAAAAATTTCCGATTTTAAGTGAAGCACTATAAGCCAAAATTTGATATACTTTTGAAGTTCATAATAAAGTCTTGCCAGGAAAAACAAACAATTTTTTTTAAAAAACTTGATAGATCCTTTCTGCAAGTGTGCATGTCATTTCTATAGTTTAGTGGTATGTATAGAGTATCGTCTTCCCGAGGGAAGGAAAACAAATATTAATTTTATATTTTCAACTGTTATTTAAATGATAGAATTTAAGTCAAGCACTAAAGCTAAATATAAATAATAGGGAATTCAATAATGATAAACACTTAGGACTTGAGGTTTATTGTTCAATTTTTTTATTGCTCTTTAACTTACTTTCTAGATTCTCACTTTACACATGAATGCTAAACCTAATTTTCCTTGGTTAGGCAAAAAGCTCTCTTAAATCAATTTATCAATATTCAATTTATTCCTAATTACTATCTCCATGATAATACGCAATAGAAATAACTCATTAAATAATTTGGAAATTATTTGTTATGTCTCTTATGAATAATCTTATTCCTAAGTATTATCTACCATAAGTTAATTGATTCCACAATCCGAGTTTAAATCTCAACATCCGTAATTTTGATTTAAAACTCTATAATCTAGAATTTAATGATTAGTTAAACCATAGCATTAAGCACAAAATCAATTAAAAACATTCAATGCAAAGTTCAAATCCATAAATTAATTAAGAACAATAAACTATTGTATAACTACATCCCAAATCCTATATTAGAGATTTAGTTACTCATGATAATAAAAAGAAAAATAATAATAAATATAGTAAGAATCATGATAAAATAAATAAAGACTAAATTAAAGGAGATGAAAGAAAACTCTGAATATTTGATCGAAAACTTCAGTTCTTGATTGATCTCTCCAAAGAGGCTCTAATTGAGCTCCTCCATTCCTCTCCCTAAAAAAGAAGTTTTAAAACCCTTTATATAGTGTATAATTGAGGACTTATGTAGGAAATCTCTAAAAATATCCTAAAAAATTTATAGATTGAGTTTGGACAAGAATTCTAATCAAAATAGGAAATAAATTATTTAAAATTCATACTAAAAATTTCACTAGTTAAAACATTTAGATTGTGGGATAATTTTGGATTCGAAAATATTAGACTTAGACTTTATGGTCTTCATAAGATTTGTATCTCATGCTTTTAGCTTTCTAATAACACATTAACTACCTTAATCAAGTGTCTGTATCTCAAGTTATGCTTAAAATACTTCAAGGTGCTCAAAGCTGTCAAATTTTTATCGCTTTGCACACCCCACCTGCATGGCCCGTGCAAGCAAAATTAAGAGAAACAATAATGATGTCCATCCGCATGGCCTATTTGTAAAACCCATGCAAATGGACCATGCATCTGTGAAAGTGAAAAATGACGATTATTCTTAGATTTCTTTGCATACTTCAATTGCACAGACTGTGCAATCACCAAATCAAGGCCGTGCAACCTTCTCAACACCTTCAAATGTCCATTTTAAGGTCCATTTTACTCCCAAATAGCTTGAATTACTTCCTCATTCATTCATTGACATCTAAAAATGCATAATTCTTTAAAATAATTGAAATGACTCAAGAACAAATACATTAAACTCAATTTATAGAGGAATTAATCATTAAACACCATGAAAACTATAAAAAATATCATGTTATCAAATCCACCCATACTTAAACCTTTACTTGTCCTCAATCAAAGAAACTTATAACAATAGATGTGATAAAGAAACTTCTCTTTTCTAGCTAAAATACAAGAAAAGATATAACATAATTCATAACGGATTCAATATAATATCCTTAGTCAGAACTCAATTTCCAAATGTAGTAATCAATTTCAAAATTCTCAATGAAAAAATTCATACTTTTAAAGTGTAAAACAAAAGTTACAATGTTGAGCACACAATTCAAAAGCAACAAAAACCAAACTCAAGCAAGTTTAAAAATTTATCTCTTAGGTAATGACTAGACTCTCGAAAATTAAATTTTGACTTGTTTAGCACTTTTCTTAATCACATTCATTTTTTTTTACTTTTCAAGGAGCTCGACTTAGCTAGTGATGTCACATAACTTTTTGACGCGAAGCTAAACACTTTGCGGTGACGACCCTAGATTACTCAACTAGCCATAATGCCAACCGGCTACTAGCACTATTCATGATTTTGATATATAATTTCTTTACACAGCATGAAACTAGCAGAATAAGGAATATTTTTCAAAACTCCTTACCATTTATGCACTTTTGCTCATTCATACTTTTTTGTTATTTTCAAAAGAATAGTAAAAAAACTCTAAGATATTAAGTATGGCTTACTAAGCCCAATTCATGCAACTAAAGAATTAAAATGCTCAAAATTCTAACCAAAAGTTCAGAATTTAGTTAGACAAACATGCTTAGTTAATTTCCTACTCTTGATTACTATATTTGACCTTTAACCTATGACCAAGTCAATTAAATCAATATTAAACAAATGAATATTAGAAAAATTTTAAGCAAAAGTTTAACTAAAATCAAGTCATTTTCCATCCATATATCATCACAAATTATTTGCTTGAAACAAGTTTAGGGCAAAAGGCAAAAAAAAAAAAAAATTAACACCTTTAAGCACAACCACCACCAACCCCCCAACCCTACACACATATAAATTGCACATTGTTCCCATTATGTGTAACAAAATAAAGAAAAAAAGGGAGAAAAATGGTGGGTTGCCTCCTGCCCACGGCTTCTTTAACATCATTTAGCTGGACGTTAATATTATCATTTTCATCCAAGTACTTTGAGGTTTCATAATGTTGTTTCTCCCTATAAGTTAAAGTGAAGAAAAGTTTGCAAAGGCTACCTTTATAAACATTTCTTTTATTTGTAAACCTTAATTGAAATGCTCTTGTCTCCTCATGATTTGCAAATTTCATCTGGTCCACTACAAGCTCCATTTTAAATACTTCCATATGGACTTGTTAATTCTTTAATTTTAGAATACAATAAATAAAGCACTTTGTTTCATCTTTTACAAGTCTGAGATACTTCACCCAAATTTGTGTACCTTTTTTCTCCACAACCTCTACAAAACTATTTTCCCTCTATGAACAAGATTTTGAAGAGACAAGTACTGGATAAATACTAGATTCACCGAAAAATAAACAAATTGAAAATGGTGACAAAGGTGTAAGCTCAATTATGGGTTGTGTGTTCAGTTAAAGGTGTTTGGGGTATGTGTATTCCTTTCTCTTTTAATAACTTTTCTTGTCGGGATTCCTTAACCTCTTCACTAACCCAATAGATACTATCATCACTAATTTGAGAAGTTTCTAAAACTTGATTTTGTTCATATTCAACCCCCCCCCCCTGTGAAAGCTAATTTTGGAACCATTTAACATAGCTTTTCGATACGAGTCCAACAGGTTTGTCGGGCTCAATTTGGACTTCAAATGGACTCAGAAAATCCAAAAAATTGAATCGGACTAGACTTAAACGGACTTAGAAAAATCGGGTCTAGAATCAAAGCCCAAAACGAAGAAGCCGCATACATTTCAATGGTCACGCATGTGTTAATCTGGTCATGCGTGCGTGAGTGGATCCACGAGTGCATCCATATGGTTGCTCGTGCGTTTCCCTTTTCATGCATGCGTGACGCTCTAGGCGCGTGTGTCAGTCCTTTGACGCATGCATGACACCCCTAACGCGTGCTTGACATTGTTCATGCATGACTCTGATATGATTCTTTATAAATACATCATTTTACAAAATAGAAAAATAAATTTTAACAAAACCCCAAATCCAACTCTAATATTCATTTCAGCTTCCCTAAACACTGAACATACTCAAAATCATTTCTAAACATAGTCATCTTCCCCAGTTAGTTCCATTTTCCAAATTTGTCACGGTTCATTAGTTCAGTCATTTTCAACCCGGATTCAAATAGTTCTTCCCCAATACTCTCCGAACCCAACGGAGACCCATTTCGATTTTATCAAGCCTTCAGACCCGCCGATTCTGAAACCCTACAAAAAGGTAAATACGACATAATATTTTCAGATCCATTTTTATTCTAAATTAAGCCATTTGAAACTGAACTGAGACATATTTATTAATTATTTATTTTTTTCTAAAATAATTCATTTTAAGCCCTTTGAAACTGAACTGAGTAATATTTATCAATTAATTATTTTTCTGAAATAATTCATTTTAAGCCCCTTTGAAAATGAACTGAGGCATATTTATCAATTGATTATTTCTGCTGAAATAATTTAATCTGAAGCCCTTTAAATTTGATTTAAGATATGTTTAAGAAAAATCAATTTTCATAAATTAAAATTACTCAAACCCTAAAATGAACTTAGGTGACTCACTCAAAATCATTTTTCATTAATCAAAGATCAGAATTGATTAATAGCCTGACGGTTAATTATTTTTATTA
>CAOJBK010726802.1:0-12541 GCA_948294925.1 Codiaeum variegatum | reverse complement strand
AAATCAATTGCAATTACTAGTGTGTTTTTTATTTATGTTGTTTAGACTTTACTAGAGATAGAGAGTTTAAACCTAGAACACTCAAAAGCTTAATAGGATTGTTGTGTCTGCTAGAGATAGATTCACAAACTCCTAGGGTTCACATATTTTCATTAGATCTTCATGCTTTTTCTAATTGAATAAGATTGAGAAGAGATTATTTCTTATTACTTAGAAATTAGGGGTTTAATTTCTTGAGAAAGATTTAAATCTAGAATTGATGAAAAATCCCACTTGATGATTGATTGATATATTCATTGGCTTATTGATTTACCATGCAATTTGAGTAATACGAGTCGAAATCTAGGTAGATTTTTTAAATCCATTTTAGTTTTCATATTTGATTTGCAAACTTTCTCTGAATTTTGTTGAGTTTTTATTAGTAAAATTTTCTAGTTTGTAAATTCCACGATTATTGCTAGCTAAATAATAGAATAGGAGACTGAATTTGTGTTTGATTGAATAAACTACAAAGAAATTCTCTTGGGAGAATGATATCGGGACTTACCGATTTTTACTACTTGATATGACCTAATGTACTTGCGGGTGTTGAAGTTGAGCATAACCTTATATATATACGATAGCAAAGCCAGCTGCATCACTTACCCAGCTCTAAGCGCAACTGCTGAAGAGAGCGACGAAGAAGGCCCCTTCATCATAAATGCATCTAAGCACAGGTCAAGAAAGACTTTGTGGTCGAATCCCATGCTCAAAATAAGTCAAACTTAGCCAATTCATGGTTCCTCTCTTCACCACAATCCTATTCCTATCCCTTAGTCCTCTACCCTAGTGTTTTGACAGCTACTACCTCTCCCTCTCTTCGACTAAAGTGCCCTTTTGACTTCAAAAAAAAGAGGAAATATGACCAGTTGGTGATGCTCCCAAAATTTGAGGATAAGATTGTGTAAATGCTTCAATTTCATCGGTAGCAAGGCATGTTTTAATCATGATGGAGTCATCAGCCAAGGATGAGTTGGAGTTCAATAAGCTGCTCCAAATCTTCTACCACAACTATGGCCTTCCTTTCTCAAAAGATAAGCTGATCAAGATATATAACTTCCTTTACAATAAGGTCGAAGTTGTGATGAAGGAGTTCTTAGAGAGGAAGTTTGCTCCTCCATCTTTTGGGGCCGGCAAAGTTGGTGGTTCAGCTTTGAATACCTAGGCGTCTATGCCTCCTATATGTAATCTCATTTTTTCTTCTAATTCTTTTATTTCTTTATCATCTTCCTCCCCTTCTTCTTCTAACCTTCAAAGGTCTATCAAACTCTTGAGAGGTTAGGGAAATCTTGGCAGATTGAGAAGTCTCGTAGGATTGCTTCACCTGACGAGGCTAAGCCCCTTCGAGTGATTCTTCCTGATGGCAGAGAAGTGAGCAGGATGAAGATCAAGCATTATACAAGGAGACCCTTACGAAGGGATGGTAAGTTTTATTTCATTTATCCTCTTTTTATTTTTTGCCTTTCACTTTTGTTAATTGATTTCTTTTTTTATGAATCTTTGCTTGAAAGGTCTACTAAGGGAGATGTTCCCCTACTGGGCAAGGGCTCAGCCCCTTCACCTTCTACAGCTGTTCTACCTTTGATACCTGAGGTGGATCTTTCTCTTTTGGTTTCTCTAAATTTGATTTCAGTTTGTTCTAACTTTTGCTTCTTTGTAGGCTATTAACAGTACTCAAGTTTATGGGACGTCATCTCATTTTCAGGCTCAAGGTGTGCCTATGTCTGTCGTCTATACTCTTCTTCCCCCTTCTGGGGTTAAAGGGAATACCATTCTATCTTCGGCACCTGAGGTGAGTCTTTGTTCTTTTTATTGTCTCTGTGTTTTATTTTTACTTTTATTTTCTTAATTTTCCTTTTTTTTTACAGAATGTCAAAGATGTATAAGTCAATGAGACATCTTCTCATCTTCAAGCAGAGGTTGTTGTGCCTCTCCCTCTGGTTGTTCTGGCTTTGGCTCCTCCTCGAAGGGTTGAGGAGGTTATTGCTTCATTTGTTCCAATTCCTACTCAGGTAATCTTTCTAATTGCAATTATTCATTAGTATCCTTTCATACATTAACTAACACTCCTCGCTGTGTCACAAACTGTTGGAGTAGATGATGATAATGAAGCCACCTCTAAGGCCTGTTCTAGGGAGCTCAAAGATTTTATCAAAGACTTCGACGTTGAAACATTTCAACCCCAACATGTGAGGAGGATGAAGCCCTCTATGACCTTTACAAAGTGGGCTATAGTTAGAAGCCTATGACCAAAATGCTTCTTTAGAAGGCTGCATCTTTAGAACAGTCCATTCTCCTCCAAGGAACTGGGACTTCTACTACCCCTTGTGAGGAGGACCATTCGAGTAGAGATGAGGGGACCCATAGATCCAATGATAACCCCTAACACTCTATTAAATATATTCTCATGATTAATCCCTATTACAATCTCTCTTCAGCTTTGATTCCTCCTCCTACTGCATCAATGCGGCTAGATGATGAATTTTTTCAAGAGAGGATGAAGCTTCTCGATGCTAGAGGGATCTCATCCCAATGATATGCTCTCCTCTTTGTCCTCAAGGTTAGTATTTTCATTGATGTTTATTTTCCTCCTTTGTTGTTTTTGACATTTTCACTGTCTCCTCGGGATGCCGTGGCGAAGGTGAAATCTCATCAAGAGGCTACTAAGGTCATCCTCTCCAATCATCAAGAGATGAAGACCATCATCTCCTTACATGCTTTAGAGTCAGATAACTTGAAGACAAGTCTATTTGAGAAGGAACAAGCCCTCAAGGCATCATCCTCAGATCTTTAAAGTACCAAAGAAGCTCTCACCTAAGCCACTTCTAACATCAAAGGTGCTTATTCATAGAGGTACATCGCCATTAGAGACAGGAAGAACAATTTGATTAAGTTTGAAAACCGTCGAGCTAAATTGAGAGAGAGGGATGAGCTCGTTTCTTCCTTGAACCAACAAGTGGCTACCTTTAAAGGTCAAAACCATGCTTTGTAAGAAGAGAAAGACAAAATCCAATGTGACCTCCACCTTTCTCAAAAGATTATAAAGTCAATGTCAGGCCAGGCTAAGAGGCATGCAAAAGGAGTGTGTCAAGGTATCAAGGATTTCTTCTCCTCTGATTGGTTGAAGAAATATATTATGAAGAGGGAAGTGTTACATGTCATACTTTGGCATAACAAGGGTGTCAAGGAGATAGTTGTTAAACATCTCAAAGATGCTAGCTCCTTCAAATTGCATGAGATGAAGAAGGTCCTATTTCCTGCCATATATGAATATTTGAACACACTTCCTCAGCCTTCTTCCCCCACCTTTGAGGCAAATAAGTACAAGGATCTTCCTTCTTCTTTGAGCAAAGATTTGGGTGAATATATGGACCTTGAGGAAGGTGGTACAGATCCACAGTGATCTTCTCTTGCAAAGACATTGTATTTTTGTAGGTTTTTGTCAATTTTGTACACTTTGTAAATTATCTATTTTTTAATAAATTGAAATTTTCTTTTTCTTTCTACTGTTCTTATCTTATTAACTTTGCTTCTTCGAAGGTCTCTTCATATTTTCTTTCCTTTACTTAATTTGAAATTTTATTGTTTTTCTTAAAGCTTTCATGCTTTATGTTTATTTACTTCATTTCTTTTTGGCATGCTTTACTTCCTTTGAAATGGATTATTGATCCCTTCGTCGAAGTGTCCTAGATTTGAAGTATCATTGTTTTAAGGCACATGCCTCCCTAAGAAGGTCTTTTACCTGTCAAGCAGGTCTTATTATCCTTTGTTAAGGGTGTGTGCCTCACGGGGAAGGTCTTTTGCCTGTCGAACGGGTCTTATATCCTCCATCAAGGATGTATGCCTCCCTGAGAAGGTCTTTTACCTGTCAAGCAAGTCTTATATCCTTCATCGAGGATTTGTGTCTCCTAAGAAAGGTCCTTTGCCTGTCAAACAGGTCATGTGTCCTTTAGCAAGGACATTTGCCTCCCTGAAAAGCTCTTTTACCTGTCAAGTAAGTCTTGTAGAAATTTAATTGTACACAAAATGGACTCAGAAGGAAAAATTCTCATTAATTTTATTACTGGTAGTACATTTTTAGATGTTGTACATTCCAATTATGAGGTAAGTCTGTGTCTTCTAAGGTTTATAGCTTGTAAGTTCCAGGACCTATTACTTGTTTGACCTTGAAGGGCTCATCCCATGTAGGAGTAAGCTTGCTTACACCTTACCTTTAGCTTTTTTCTTCAAGGCTCCTCAGCACCAAACTGCCTTCATCAAACTTTCTAGTTTTCTCTTTCTTGTTAAAGTAATTAGTAGCTCTCCACTTGTAAGTTGTAGTTCTGATAATAATGTCTTCTCTTAGTTCATCCAATAGGTCCAGTTCAATCCTCCTCAGCTTGTCATTTTCTTCATCATTGCAATAGAGGACTCTTTCACTAGGTAGCCCTATGTCAATGGGGAGGACCGCTTTGATGTCGAAAGTTAGTGCAAAGGGGTTTCTCCTATAGGCTCCCTAGGAGTGGTTTGGTATACCCAGAGCACATTATGGAATTCTTCGATCCAATCTCTTCTATACCCCCTCTAGTCCTTGCTTAATCCCTTGGAGGATGGTTATGTTGGTAACTTATGTTTGCCCATTGGTCTGAGGGTGAGCTACCAAAGAGAAGTGGTGCTCAATGATCAATTCTTCATAGAATTCCCTTATCTTTACATTGTCGAATTGCTTCCCATTATCGCTAATGAGCTGATAGGGAATCTCGAATCTGCAAATGATGCTTCTCCATATAAATTTGATTATATTGTCTGCTGAGATAGTTGCCAGAGGCTCCACTTCGACCCACTTTGTAAATTACTCCATTGCTACCACTAAGAATTTTCTTTATCCTGGGGCCATTGGAAAGGGACCAACAATGTTTATCCCTCACTTGCCAAACGGCCACAAGCTATAAATTGGGACTTGCTCAATACCAGGTGCTTTCACCATATTCACAAACTTCTTACATGATGAATTCACCATGGATCTTGCATCCATCTTCATTGTAGGCCAATAATAACCCTATCAAAGAGCCTTGGCCACCATTGCCTTTCCCCCAATGTGCATTTCGCTCGACCCTTCATGTATCACTTGGAGGACATACTTTTCTTCGCTTGGCTTGAGACACTTTAGCCGCGGAAGTGAGTACGCCCTTTTGTACAGGGTGCTATTATAGACAAAGAAGTAGGCACTGCACCTTTTGACTTGCTTAGCTTCCTTTGGATCCTGTGACAATTCCCTTTTTTTGTAAATAAGCCTTGATTGGGTCCACCCAACTTAGTTTCTCTTTAACTTCCATCAACGCCTCTCCTTTACTTATGTTGAGGGTCGACAGGGATCCTATGAAGACTCAGTCAAGATATCCCAAGGGTTGTGCTGCTGCTAGCTCGCTTAAACTATCCGCTTGTAAATTTTAGAGACTCAAGAGTTTTTGGTATTCCACTTTCACCCCTTTTTTTGCATCTTCTGAATCTGTTCTCTAATGATGGCTAGATATCTTTCCATCTCTTCTTTGTTTTCTTTGAATATCCTATCAACATGTCCCGGTACCAACTGTGAATCACTATAGATGCATAAATTTTTTACTGAGAGGAAGTCAGTCAATCTGAGTCCTTGCACCAGTGCTTCGTATTCGGTTGTATTGTTGGTTGTAAGGAAGTCCAATTTTAGAGCATATTCTTATATAACTCCAATTCCATTCCTGAGAACAATGCCTATTCCACTATTTTTCTAAGCGCTGGCTCCGTCAACATACAACTCCTATGTGGTTGATAAAATTGTTATGGCTTCAATTTCTTCGGCCCTCTCTCCATTTTCCTCCAGGAATGTGCATTCAGATATGAAATATACTAATTCTTGGGCTTTGAGTTCTACTTTGGGATGGTATTACAGAGCATATTACCCAAGCTTTATGGACCAACATAGCATCCTTCCTGAGGTTTGTGGTTTTTGAAGATTTTTTTGTAGGGGTTTGTCTATTACCACTGCCCCTTAGTGTGCTTGGAGGTAAACTTTGAACTTCCTACAGGACAACAAAAGAGAATAAGCCAATTTCTTAATAAGTGAGTAGTTAAGTTCCAGTCCTCGTAGGACTTTACTGAAATGATATATTGGCTTCTGCACTCCCTCTTCTTCTCTCACTAAAACAGCTCTGATAGCATATGGAGATGTTGAGAGGTATATGAGTACTTCCTCTCCCAGAAAAGGTATGCTCAATACTTATTTTGACCCTAAGTATGTTTTGAGCTCTTTAAAGGCTTTCTAGCAGTCCATTATCCCTTCGAAGGATGCATTCTTCCTCAACCTTCTAAAAAATGACAGGTATTTCTCTGTCACATTAAAAATGAACCTATTAAGTGTTACCAGTCTTCTAATTAACCTCTAAACTTACCTTACATTCTTTAGAGCTGTCATCTCTAAAATTTACTTCACATTATCTAGGTTGGGGTCAATCCTTTTTTCACTTACTTGGTACCTGAGGAGCCCCAACTCACCCCCCTTGAATGAAGTGGACACACTTCTTTGGGTTTAATTTCATCCAGTATTAGTCCTTCACTCTGAAGATTTCCCCCATATCTTGCATCTACTCTTTGAAGCTTTTACTCTTCACAATCATATCATCTACGTAGGCCTTTAAGTTCTTACCCAACTAATCCTTAAAGATCTCGTTAACCAACCTCTAACATGTGGCACCTGCATTTTTAAGGCCAAAAGGCATGGAGGAATTGCAATAGGTTCCTTTCTCAGTGATGAAGGCAGTCTTTTCTTTATCCTCTGAATCCATCTTGATTTGATGATATCCCTATTTAGCATTAAGGGAAGAAAGGAATTCATACCCCGCAATGGAGTCTACCAACTTATCTATCATTGGTAGTAGGTTTGAATCTTTTGGATAGGCCCTATTCAAATTGGTGAAGTCTACACACATTCTATAAGTCCCATTAGCCTTCTTCACTAGGATTGCATTAGCAACCATTCCGAGAATTGAACTTCTCTGATGAACTCGGCCTTTGTCAACTTCTCTATGCCGAAGCACCTCTTCTTCTATTTGATCAATTTAAAGGTTAGATCTACATTAAGCTTATGAGTCATCACTTCCGTGTTAATCCTCAGCATTTCCAAGGAATCCCATACAAAGGTTCCCTTATTGCTTATTTAGAACCTTTTTGTCTCGGCCTTCTCTTCCAGCTCTTGGTTCACTTTCAAGAAACTTTTTGATTTCTCTTCATCAACTAAGAATGATTCTAGTTCTTCTGAAGGATGAGCCCTTTGGTCCTATAATCTTACCTCCTTCTAGATCATACACACCTCTTCAGTCTATATATGGATCATGCTTTTCCTTTTTCAGGTGAAGCCCGCCCTGTGTTCTTGCTTCAGGGTACTATACACACATAATTATGTCCCATTTGGTAAAGGGACCTTTACCCTTCCTCTTCATACATTTGTGTCTACATCCAAATCATCTAGTAATGGTCTCCCCATCAGAACATTATAAGCCATCAGAATCTTCACCGATACAAAGAGCGCCATCACTGTCACACTTTCGGGGGTACCCTTATGATAAAGTGCATCTGATATATCCTGATGTCGGGATTTCCATCTTATCTAATGTTTGGACTGGGTTCTTCAATTCTTTCAACTCATAACCCTTTATTGCCATCTTCTGGTAAGCTTCAAAGGACAACATATTGGTTGAGCTTCTGTTATCCACCAATATTCTCTGCACATTATAAATGGCAACGATGGCTTTAATGACAATTGGGTCGGTTCTCTTCTGTGTTACCCCATCCTCTTCGACCCAATGGTTCTGGAAGTTATAAAATATGAACTTAGGCGTCTCCTAACTTTAGGCTATAGACTTACCCTTGTCATTTTCTACCTCCTCATGAGGTCCTCCTATCAGACAAGCGATATCCCCCGCGGTACCATCATTAACTACCAGTAGCTCCGGGTCTTGATTATCCCTCACAAACCTCTTCAGATAACCCAGCTTGATCAACTACTCTATCTCCTCCATTAGGTGGCTATAAGAGTCAGTGGTATGACTGTGGGTGTTAAGGAACTTACAAAACTTCGTCTTGTCTCTTTTGTCTGGGTGCCTCCTGATCAGCTTCAGCCTTTGCCATATGGCCTGGTATTGGAAGGTTGCGAAGACGACCTCGACCCTAGCATTCACCGGGGTCAATTTAGTCACATCAAAGGTTCTCTTGGAAGGCTCTTTCTCCTTCTCCTTCTGTGGAGCTGCATTCTTAGAACCACTTGTTCCCCCAGTCTATCCCTTTTTACTCTTTTTCGAAGGGGTATCTTCATCCTCTCCCCTTCACTTTCAAGCGAATTGACTCACTCAGAAAGCGTCATCTTGTCGGATATATTTCTAAGCTATGGCCATAGCTTCCTCGAGACTATTTGGCAATTCTCTAGATAACTTTTTGAAAAATTCAAAGTGGGTGGTACATTTGTGCAAAGCTTCTACTACCCTAGACTGATCCAAGCGGGTTACCTTCAATGCCTCTGTATTAAACCTTGTCAAAAAGTCTCTTTGTGACTCATCTTGGCCTTACTTCACAAGCTCCAGGACTTGAGTTTGCATCTCGATGGGGATGCTAGCTACAAATTTTTTCATAAAGCTCTCTACCAACTGTTGAAAGTTTTCTATACTCCCATCCTTCAAACTATCGTACCACTTGGTGGCTGCTCCATCTAACGATCCCTTGAAGGCCCTACATAATGCCTCATTATCCCTTGTCTACAATTCTGCCCTACATAATGCCTCATTGTCCCTTGTCTACAATTCTATCTCATGTTTGTAATTGAGGATGTGAGCTCTTAGATCCGTAGACCCCGTGAACTTAGTGATGTTTGGAGCTTTAAATTTTCTCGGCATTTGATAATCTGTTATTCTTTTGATAGATGGAGATTTCAACTCCAATGTTAAATCCCTATCTCCAGATTTCCTTCTCCTCCCTAATTCTTCCATACAACACTTAACCATCTCTCTCATATCCCTCGATTCTTGGCTCATGGCCTCATGTTCTCTTCTCTGAGATCGAGACCCATGGAGGGTTCTCCTTTTGTCGTGCTCTCTTCTAGAGCGATATGTCCTTTCTCTCCTACCTTCTTTACCATCGGGCCTGGACTCCGTAGAGTCCGCCGAACTTCTCTCCACCTCACCATTCTAGTCATCCCAACTTCACCTCTTGTCATCCCTTCCCATACTTCTACTAATCGGGTCAATATGGTTATCTTCTACGGCTCCTATTTCTAACCTAAACTTGCTCGTAGAGACTCGTGGTCTATCCTCCCTCCCTCCATCGGGTGTTTGGACTAGGTCCTAGCTATTCTGGTTGGGTCGACTGTGCATTCACATTGATTTGTAGCCCCAGGGGGCTTTGGTTTTGCTGGAGTTGTAGGAATGGTTTTAATGAGCCTAGGATTGTGCTCTGCATTTCTGGTGACAAGCTTGGGGGAGCACTAATTGAAGCTTAGTGTGGAGGTGAGGCTAAGGCTGCATTTGCTTATGTGTTTCTCTAAAAGTCGGTTAAGGCTTGAAAAGGTGCTACTAAGTCAGGAGCTATTGTGGTGTTTGTGTTTGTGGCTGGAGTTTCAGGGGTGTTGTTTCCAGTGGGG
Source organism: Codiaeum variegatum (assembly GCA_948294925.1). Classification (NCBI taxonomy): domain Eukaryota; kingdom Viridiplantae; phylum Streptophyta; class Magnoliopsida; order Malpighiales; family Euphorbiaceae; genus Codiaeum; species Codiaeum variegatum. Next base: position 2,859 of record CAOJBK010726802.1, on the reverse strand, counting down.
TGGTTTGATGAAGCATCAGTGTTGTTATTTTTGGTATCTTAAGGGGTTTCCATGGTTGAAACTTCTAAAAAGTGAGCTTTTTGAATCAAGAAATGAGATTCAATGTGGCTATCCTCAAAGAAATAAGAGAAAATAATTATTTTGAGATCAAGAAAAGTTTTTCAATTGATTTTCCATAGACATTGCCAATTTGATAGGCTTCAGACCTAACAACTTCTGATCTCCCTTAACTTAGACTGGATTTGATTGAATATTAGGTTTGGGTGCCTACACAATGATCAAACGTGAGCTAAGAGGGCTAGGTCTTGAGCTTGGCAAAGACTCTCCGACGCTCAAACCAGTAATGAGCTTGTAATGCTTTAAGCTCTAAGGAGCCCTTAGAACACAGCGAGTTAGGATTTCTGGAGTGTTTAGGGTTATGATCGCATACCTTGAAATGTGTGTCATCATTAAATATTTATAGTAATTGTGAGATTCACAATGGACACTTGTCTTATTGTTTAGAGTGTCAAGTTGAGGAATCTGGATAGGGTAATATGTGATCCTCAAGTGAGAATATAACAAGTGAACTAAATTAATTGATGACATGTGTCTAGGGGGAATATTTTTTACTAGCGAAGTGAATCCCATTCAGAAGGTTTCTTCGCATGAAACATGCCGAAGCACCCTCTTTGGTTCTTTGGGCTTGAGTCTACCCTTTTTAGGCCGTTTTCTAGGAGCCCACAAGATTTTAAGGCATTTAATCTTCTTTATTCCAACCCATATCAAATGCCAATCAGAATCGATTTGTAAGAAATGCATGAATGGTTTCAGTTAAATTAATGATTTGTCCAATAGTTTTAAATAGTAGGATTGGATCAATTGCTTGTGCTCTAAATTAATTGCCTGAAAAAAATGACTTGTTTTTTGACACTTTAATTTCAAATGAATCCATTTATATGTTTTTGTATGAATTTATTTGCTGAAACTGTGATGGACTTTTGGTTATGAAAAGTAATTTATTTCAGATTTTATCAAAGGTAATGTATACTGATTTGCCATGGCAATCTATAAATGAAGCAAATGTGACAATTTAACACTGCCAATTATAGACATAAAGTGTCAATCTCAACCAACATGTGATTGTAATCATCAGAGTTGTTTATTATTCTGAGTCAAAAGTAGCTTAATACATCACAAATCTCTCACTCAAAGAACTTCATTTCATTTTTTATTGCAGCAGCCAACTGATCATAAGCCCCTGCCCAAGCATTCTTCATCTCAGCTGACCACATTTCTGGTACTGCTTCTTTTATAGTTTCAAGCAATGCATACTTTGTCACCTATTAACACAATTACTGTTTTAATTTTCTCTTATACATCATTACTAACATAATCCAACTATTATTACCTCAAAATGTTCATCAACTACCCCATATTTGAAATGAGTAGCTCCCAAATCTTTCAGACTGGATTCTTTCACTGTTACTTTCCCAGCCTATCGCAGTTGTACTGCTGATTCACAAGTCTGCATCACAGGAATAATAGCTTAAGTGATACATCAACACAACTACTTCTAAAGAGATTTGGACTGACCATAACAAACACAGTGGTGGCATGAGGTTTAAGTCTTGGATTCTGCTCCACTGGAACATCTGAGTCTTTCAAAAATGTGAACAGCTTTTTTGCAGATGGAGCAATCTCAAAGATTCTGCATAATCCAACTCAATTAATCACAATTCCAACATCAATTAATTTTTTATTAATTTAAAGGGTGTGAACAAATAATTACTTAATGAAGAATTTAAGACCCAATTCACCAGCATTCTTCTTCATTGAATTCCATGATTTGACAACCAAAGCTTCTTCCTCTTCTGTAAATGCACTCACTTTTAGTTTTCTACTGCTCTCCACACCTTGGATATGTACAAACAATTAAAAACAAAGGGATACGAGCAGAAACAAAATACAACCCAAGATCTAAAAAGAAAAAGTTACATGTGATAAATTTGGGGGTTTTGCATAAAAGACTATAGAGCGATCCGTCTCTCCTCATCCGTGACAAGTTCAAGATTCTAGGGCTAAAACTTTTTATTGTATAACTTTCACAGACATCTCTTTTGCCTGAACCTGCAATATATATATATAAGACAAATGAAAAGCAAAGACCAGTTTGAAATCAAAGAAAGGAAAAGACAAGACAAACTTACAATTAGAGAGAAGCATGGAAGCCCCAGAGTTGATATGAGTGTTGGTGTTCATTGTTGATGAATAACAAGCAAATGTTGTTTCAGTTCTGTTCAAAAAAACCAGTAGGTTCACAAGATTGAAGTGAATTAGAAATAACCTTTCATGTCGTGGGGGAGTCAAACTCTTTATATTTTATATTATTATTATTACATTATGAGGTGATGCCTTTCTTATCTTTTAGATTAGAATAGGTAAATTAAAATTTTTAGTTGTGTCAGCTTGTCAATTTTTTTAAATTTAGGGTATAAACTTTCAAAATTTTTAATTTAACCAAAAAACAGTCATATAGTGACGGAATTTTCCGTCACTAATCCGTCACTAAACCACATAGTGACGGATTAGTGACGGAATATTACCGTCACAATAACAGTCGTCGCTAAATATTTTGTGACGGATTAGTGACGGAATATTTGTGACGGATTAGTGACGGATTTATGATGGAATATTTGTGACGGATTAGCGACGGAAATTTGTGACGGATTTATGATAGAATATTTGTGACGGATTAGTGACGGAATATTTGTGACGGATTTATGATGGAATATTTGTGACGGATTTATGATGGAATATTCCATCACTATTATCATTTCACTAATTTCATCCGTCACAAATATTCCATCATAAATCTGT
>CAOJBK010726446.1:0-13159 GCA_948294925.1 Codiaeum variegatum | reverse complement strand
AACATCAGTGGTCTGCTGGATGACCCTAAGAGGCTGGGAAAGTCTTAGAAGAGACTCAAAAGCCCCTTCAATCCCCATCACCTCTCTTAGAAGGATGGATTTGGCTTCAAGTAGCATAGAAGTCGACTGTGTACCTGTTTCAGCTCCCTCAGCTAGTCCTTCCTTCTCACCAATTGACTTGTCCCCTACAAACAAAGCCACATCAAAAATAAGAACAGAGGATAAGATGTAGAGAAGGAAGAAATAGAAACTTTTAAGTTCATACCTTGAGGGGCCGAGAACCTTTAAAAAGGGGTATGAGATGTAGGATCTTGAATTAGCACTGCAACCAAAACCTCTGCAGCCTTAGAAATGTCTTCAGGGGTGAGAGTGCTCCACTGGGATAGATTATGGACAGCTTCAGAAGGCCGAAACTTGGTGAAGTTCTTGTATTGTTGAGATAGTAGGGTCCCATCTTTCACCACATGGACATGGTGGTAGTATTGGCTAGCCAACTTGAGGAAAGAACGTTGATTGAGGGCCAGCTTATCCAAGAAGCTCATGACTTGTCCATGCACTTGAGTGAATGCAGCATGGTCCCTCACGAGCCCATCCACCACATCACTCATAATGTTTAAGTGGTGCTTCCTCGATTTTCCCAACTAGAAAGGAGGCTCCTCCACCTGGACTCTAGTATTCTCCACCTCTGTAGGACCCTTGTGATGCCTATTAAGTCTTCTTTCCTCAGCCACTGGCGCCATATTTGCAGTGGCAACAACAACCGCTTCAAAAGGGTTGGCAACACTACTCTGCCCCCTCTTCTGAACTAGGGGTGCATCAGGAACCTCCTCTTAAGGAAGATCCTCCATGGATATATCTTCAGCATCGCCCTCAACAGGCCCAACCACTTCCTCATATTCATCTTTAACAGCTGCAAGGGTGAGGGCAGTGGGATCGCGCTCTGATGAAGAGTCCAAGTCCTCTTTCCCAACCCTGAAGTTCTTCAGATATCGGTACTGGAATTCCTCCACATTCAAGTTCCTGGAGGCTACGGTAGTCTGATATTCCTCTTAGGTTAGCATCCTCAAGAGTCTGATCAGGAAGCAACGAATGGGTTGAAAGGCCCTATTGTCAATAGGGCAGATAGGAAGGTTCGCTTCAGGAAAAGCTTCAACCATCACCTTGGTGACCTCTTTCAGAACAGCCTTGGCCTTATTGTCTACCAGAGGTTCTACAAGTAATATAAGGTTAGCAAAGAACAAGAGGAAGAGAAAGTAGAAGTAGAAAAATAACTAATTGTGAAGATTTACCTAAAAACCTTTGCACATTATGATGCAGCATGAAGGCCCCATCATCGTGGTAAAGAAAAGAGGAACTCATGATAAAGCTACGATCGAAAGAGTGATGATAGGAGGCGAGAATTCAAATTCCCTTGGCATTAGAAAGGCTCAGGTTCTTCTCAATCTTCTTAACCCTAGGCCTTCCCCCGTACACTCCTGGAAATCCAAAGCTATCCTGACTCTCCTTGATGGGCTTTAACACCTTCACAAAGAAGAACTTATTCTTCCAATCATCTACTTTATACGACTAGGTCCCAAAGAGGGTTCGCAAGGGTTTCTTCTAGAAACACCAGATGTAAGGCTCTCTTGAGACTGGCAAGTTGAAAAAGGCATGGAACGTCTTGGCACTGGGATCAACAATTCCCAGCATATAGCAGACCACTTCAAAATAGTGCAGGTTTTCAATCCAGTTAGGTGTCACCATCATTGGATTTACTTGGAAGTAATCAAATCTCCTATAGAAGAAAGGAGAGGGAAGAAAGAGCAATCCCCTGATTAAATGGTCGTAATACCAAACATAGTCCCACTCCCCCTTAGCCATCTCCACTCTCGTATTGGTTGAGAAAATCCTGACCTCCAGAGAAGGGCGAGAAACACGGATATACTCTAACATGGAGTCCACGTTCTCTATGAACGCACCAAAGTTGAAGATCATGGGAGTAATATCCTTCATATAATGTCTCATCGTGCCATCTATATAAGAAGTAGTATATTGGGCCTTGCTTTTCTTCCGAGCCTTCTCAATTTCAAGGAAATGCTTCTTTTATTTTTGTAGAGGAGCTATGGGAAACAATTCAAGGCAGAACAACATAAAGGAAAAGAGAAAAAAGTTGAAGAAACCAAGAAAATGCAGAAGAATAGAGAAAGCATAGAAGAAGAGAGAGCATAAATCCAGAAAGTTAAAAGTGAAGAGAGAAGCAGGCTTTTATAGATCCCCAAGAGGCATTAAACTCCAAAACAAAATGATACTTGACGACACTTGGCAGTCGGTAACAACTCAGACCTTTATTACTAAACATAAATATGCCAAACCACTTCGCCACATGGCAAGAAATAATTGGTAGAAATAAAGGCGTCATTCTAGGAGAACGAAATGGTTTCATCCAGATTAGGCGAAATCACGCAGAGTTAGCGATTAGTCACATCTAGTCAACTCAGAAATGGCACGAAACTCTTGGCATCCCTCCATTTGAATTTTAAAATTCAAAATAGCCTGCTCAAACAAGGGGTGTCCTATGGCAGGTTTGATAGATCATTCTCAAGCACTCTTGAGTCACGAAGCTTTTGAGTGTTAACACTTTTGGGGGATTACTGATATGATCCTGCATCAGTCTGGTTCAAGTCCAATTAGGGGTTCGGGATTAATCCAAGTCTTACAAGTGTGCTAATCACTTCCCGAACCCCCCGAACCCTTAGAGACCTGGCCTGTTAACCTTCGGGGTCCGGGCATCTAACAGAGACAATTGTCTACATCACTCATCAACCCTCCGGTCATGTCACAGTCCTATCAAGGGTACTCTGCAGTCTACCCAAAGTGGACACGTGTCCCAGCTACATGGATTCAACCTTATAAATACTCCACAAAATGTCTCACACAGGTAAGTGATGAAAAAGATAAATACTCAATCCATTTTTGAGAGATCTCTCATCTTCTCTATAAAACTGACTTGATTGCCGGAAGGTTTACTTCAGCCACCCGTTCGGCCACCCCTGACCTTTCTCTACTTTGCAGGTTAATATCAAAATAACTAGAAGAGTTCCATTCAAGACCTGTGAACAGACACTCCGCATCAATTACAATTCCCTAAAAAAACGAATGTACAAGGTTTAATGAAGCAAATATATATTTCTCATAAAAAAAAAAGGAAGATATACATCTTCAAATATGATTTTAATTCTTAAAAGAATAATTAATTTAAATAGGAATATTTCTTTTATAAGAATATTCTATATTTGAAAAAAATTAAATAAAAATTAATTTATTATTGACTTTTTTTAAGAATAATTTATTATTGACGTAAGCATCTCAATTATAATAATTTTTTGAATTTTATATTACATTTATAAATAATATACTTGGTAAAGTTTTCAAATACTGCAATTAGTGAATAAAAAATTTCATCAACTTTATTCTATACTCATAAAAATAAATAAATTTATCAATTAAAAAAAATTAAATCCTGATAAATATTATTCAAGAAATCGTGTCACCATAACAATATTAGATTTAAAAAAAAAAAGTTTGAGTTTGAATTATTTATAATACACATGCACTTAGTTTTTGTTCCCTTTACCTAAAAAAAAATATTTAATAAAAATTAATTTTAATCAGTAAAATTAAATTTAACAAAAATAGTAAAAATTAATTTTAATCAGTAAAAATAAGTTTAAAAAAGTCTCAAAATTTAATTATAATCAGTAAAAATCAGTTCAATAAAAATAAAATTACTTTTAATAAATAAAAATCAGTTTTAATTAGTAAAAATTAATTTAATCAGTAAAAATAATATTAATTCAGTAAAAATCAATTGAAGAGAATATAATTTTTTTTTTTGCCAAATGAGATTAAATTAATTAGAAATATCCAAATACAAGAGTTTTTTCAATTCAGGTGGAGGGTTGATTACCCGGTTAGGGTACAAAATATGCTTAATAGCACAATTAGTTACAAAATGTGCCACTTCATTGGCTTTTCTGTTAATCCATTTAAATTGTATGCTACTGTTAGGAGTCAATAAAGAGCAAATAACCTCCAGTCTTGGATAGTTGTCAAGACTATCTTCCAAATTGCATTCCTCTAGTAACCTGATTAGATTTTGACAGTCAAATTCAACAAGGTACTTCTAGAAACCTTCCCTTTGGACTATCTGAACTGCTAAAAGAATGCTTTCCATTTCTACTTCAAAGGAAGAGACTGCAATGAACATTTTTGAGGCACCCCATATGAGCTGTCCAGCTTCATTCTTGACAACAATTGTTGATGCAACTTTCCTAGAATTGGCAATGAAAGCAACATCAATATTGATCTTGAGAAAACCAGTAAGAGGTGTCTTCCAATGACAATCTTCAGGCTCCTTATCTTGGACAGGTGTGAATTTAAGTTTTTGAGCTGCTGTCATGTCTTGTGTGCCAGATCTAGCAAAAGTAACAGCTCTTATAAGATCAGGGCTATAACCTTTGAATATCTGGTTGTTTCTGTTCTTCCATATTTCCCACAAAATTGTTGCAACCTTCTGTGAAGCATCAAGGACCTCATATTGCTTGAAAAATTGAGTAGTACTCTTCCACCAACCTGCAATATCATTAATAGGGTTAACATCTGCCTTTAAATTCCATTCACAAATACACCAGGTAGATTTATCATGAGGACAATATAAAAAGGCATGTACTACATCTTCTGTTCCTATGCCGCATAATTCACATATATCATCATTTGTCATTTTCCTCTTAAATAGGAGATGTTTCAATGTTAGTGCACTACCCTTCAAAGGAAAGTCGAGTGTTTTGGCAGTAGTTGGGAATGCCATATGGATTTCCATACATAAGGGTCTATGTGCTATACAATTGAGTTACTGGCCTCTTTCTCTTTAGAGTTAAGGATTACATAGAGGGATTTAGAGGTAAAGCTACCTGATTTTGAGAATATCCATTTCCAACTGTCAGGCATGGACTATAGCCCATGTTTGATACATATGATATTTTGCACTTCCTCTACTGAGAAAAGGTGGTGGAGATCTTGCAAATTCCATTCCCCATATGAGTTAATAAGGTCAGAAACCCAGTAGTGGTTGGGATGAAGTGGTATGGCACTTTGGACTTTGAAGTGAGGCATGTCTTCTAGCCAAGGGTCATCCCAAATTGTTGTGTCCCTTCCATTTTTGATAAGTGTAACTGCTCTTTCTTTCAACTGGTCTCTTGCCTTTAGTATTCCCTTCTAAGCCCAAGAAGCATTGGCATTAGTCTTAGCATTCTAGAAGGAGGTGTCTCTGAAGTATAAAGCCTTGTAGACTTTGGAAAGGAGAGAATTAGGATGAGTTAGAATTTTCCAGCCCTGCTTAGCCATTAGGGACAAGTTGAAGGCCTTGAAATCTCTGAAACCCATGCCTCCCAACCTTTTAGGCCTTGCTACCTTTGTCCACTTGACCAGATGCATACCTCTCTCTTTTGCAAAACCTTTCCACCAAAATTTAGCTACCAGAGAATTGATTTTATGAATGAAATCACCAGGAAGTAGAAAATATGACATCACATGTACTGGGGTGGCACTAAGGACTATTCTAATCATAGTCTCTCTACGTGTATGAGAGAGGAAGTTATTTTTCTAGGATACAGTCTTAAGGGAAATTCTTTGCAGAATGAAGTCAAGTGCTTTGGACTTTGCCTTGTCCCAAACAATTGGAATACCTAGGTACATGTCCTCTCTATTCATGTCCTCATTCCTAATCTGTTAAGGATATGATCTTTCCAAATGGCAGGAGTATTGCAGTTGAACAAGACTGAGCTCTTACATTTGTTAACCACCTGTCCAGCCATTTATTCATACATCCCCAAGATATGATTGATTTCTGAGATGTTGCTATCCGAGGCTTCAGTAAATAGAACTACATCATTTGCATAGAGAAGGTGTGATATAATTGGACCTGTTCTACTGCACTTGAAACCTCTCAACCTAGCTTCAACTACACTTTTATGAATGGCTTTAGATAAAAAATTAGCTACAATGATAAATAGATATGAAGACAGAGGGGTCCTCTTATCTTAGGCCTATCTGAGGAACAATAACATTTGAAGGCAGACCATTAATTAAGACTTTATAAGTCACAATTGATATGTATTGGTATATCCAGTTGACAAAGGTCTCATTAAATCCCATACATCTAAGAATCTAGATAATGAAGTCCCATTTCAGCTTATCATAAGCCTTCATTATGTTCAGTTTAATAGCATAGTTGAAACTTTTTTTACCACCTGATTTTTTAAAGTTATGAAAAATTTCATGGAAGAGTAAGATATTGTCATGCATATTTCTTCCTTTGATAAAAGCAGCTTGCTCCTCACATATAAAATCAGGTAAAAAGTTTTTAAGTCTATTTACTAGGAGTTATCTTATAAAAGAAATTACATGGGCCTATTGGCCTGAAATGGGATACCTGTGAAGGGCAATCTCTTTTAGGGATAAGCACCAGAAAGGTACTATTGCAGTTGGGCTTTAGCTTTTCAATTTGGAGAAAATTGTTACTACAGTAAGAACATTTTACTGAATTACATTCCAGTTCTTGTGATAGAAGGACCCAGGTATACCATCTGTACCAAGGGCCTTATTGGATGCCAACTCAAATGCTGCCTTTCTCTCTTCGTTCATACTAGCTGCTCTTTTGAGATCTACATTTCCTGCTTTCGTAACTAAAGGAGAGATGATTTATGTTATCCGTTCATGCATCAATTGAGAGCCATATGCATATAAGGACTTAAAGTAATGAGTAATCTCATTAGTGATAGCCTCCTGACCAAAGAGCCACCTTCCCCCTGAGTCCTTAAGCTTAATAATAAGATTTTGTTGCTTCCTTTGTATGGTTGTAGAGTGAAAATATTTGGCCTTCCTGTCACCTTCTGCCAGCCACTGGATCCTGAATCTTTACCTCCAAAAGCTTTCCTCCATAGCCTAGAGAGATGAAAGTTCTGATAAAAGCTTTTGTTCCTCACTCTTGTTGAATTCCTGAGAGCATTGACTAACTAGTGCTTCAACCTTATTTGAGACTTCAGTAATCTTTGATATGCAATTACCAATTATATTCCTGGCCCATGCCTTAAATTTTCTAAAGAAAAAATGGATCTTCTTGTGTATTTGAGCATTACTCCTAACTTCACCAAAGGAGTCTCATATGGATTGAACAATCTGGTTCCAATATTGATGTAACATCCATTTGTTTTCAAATCTAAGCCCTCCTTTAAATGAGAACTTCAGTCCATCCATTATCAGACAGATAGGCCTATGGTCTGAGCCTATCAATATTTCATTACTAACATAGGCAAAAGGAAAATCCAGCCTCCATTGATTATTAGATAGAACCCTGCCCAGCTTTTCAGCAATCTGTTTCTTCCCATTTTGGATGTAGTACCATGTGAATAATGGGCCAACAGATCCCACTTCAGTCAGCTGACATCTTTCAATCCAATTAATAAACTCCAGATTAGTTCTATCCATGGCATCATTCCCTCCTAGTTTCTCAAAAGGCTTAAGATAGGCATTAAAATTTCCACTGCATACCTAGGCTTGTTGGGGACCTGGATTAAGCTTTTCCCATTGCAGAAGTATTTCCCTTCTCTTAGATCTTACTGGGTGGCCATATATAAAAGAATGAAATTAGCTATAATTTAAATCCTTTCTCCAGCATTTTGTGTGAATGTAGAAAGGATTTGAGTCCAAAATGTCTACAGTAACTGACTCAATCCACCAAATTGCCAAGCCTCCACCAGTACCAATTAGACTAACATGCTTTGAGATATGAAATTTGAGCTTCTTTCTAATCTTTTCCAAGTATTCATATTTGTTTCTAGTTTTTGAAAGGAATACTATGGCTGAGAGATAATGAGTACAAAGTGTACTCGGGTTTTGAATTGTCAGGTCTCTCCCCAAACCTTGATAGTTTCAGCAAATGGCAGTCATGGTGACTGGATGGCTTTTGGCAAGCCACCAACGCCATATTTGGATTCAAGGGTTACCTCATCCATTAAACTAACGTCTCCAAAATGATCAGCTTGTTGTAGATGAGGAGAAACCAAGTTCTGTGACTGAGCATCAACACTATATTCCGTAGGCTGGGCCAATTTGGAAGTAATCTGGGAAGACTTAGCTTCTCGCGCCATTTGTTTGAAATTAAATTTTTTATTTTTTTTACGCTGGACCCAAGGTCTTCATCTCACTAATTTTCTTTTTAATGAATGCTTCATACATAAGCCCATCTGCCTTTAGAACCAAAATAGAAATGTGTGCTTGAGCCTTTTCCAAGGTCTTCTGCACCCTGAGTTTGATTTCCTCTTGGGTCTGGGCTGAGATGGGTGGGTTATGAAACAATTGAGCCTTGGCCTCCATAATTTCTTACAGATTTAGATGGCATGGGCCTGGTGACTCATCTTTTCTTTTATGAGAGCTAGAGGAGTATGAGCTAGAGGCTTCTTCTCTCTCTTAGGCCATAGGACAATCAACACCCCCTTCCACATGCCTAAGTCATGCTGATTGGACTTTTGCATCAACTAATGCACCTTTTCTAGCTAAGACCCTGTTGCCCACTCCTTGAGCCTCAAAATCTATCTTATCAGTCGCCTTTCCCATAATAGTGGACCTTCTCATGCACTCTTGCATACTCAATTCTTCACTTGCCTTCCTCCCCAATTCAGAATGATGAATACCATTAATACACATCTGTTTTCTGGCGTGCTATCCATTAATTTTAGCCCTCAACCATTGACCATGGTTGGACAGTGAACATTTACGGGTGATGTGTGTGAATCTACCACAATTATGGAAAAATAGAGGCAATCTCTCATACATAAAGCTAATAATTTATTCCCTACCTTTGCTTACATTTCTGAAGCTGATAGGCTGGGGCTCCACCATATTAACCCAGACTCTCATGCGAAGAAAGGTTCTCTGATTAAACTTACTATCTAATGGAGCTTCTGTCTCAATAAGTCTCAGAAACACATTCTAAGCAATTAGCTTCGCGTTTCCAATTGACATCTGATCCAGTGAGAGGCCTTCAACTTGTACCCAAAACTTTTCTTTAATAAACTCAATGTCTTCTAGTGACATGTGTGGCATCCATGGTTGGATTACCAACAGATTGTTCTGGACATGCCTGGGTACTCCATCTTCAATTTTCTTTTTGACTTCTTCCTCATCAAAACAGAATTTGAAAACATTATCCCTCCCAAGGGAATTGACTTTAAAGCTTCCTTTGAGTTTCCATACTCCCATTAATGAGCTTCTGATCAGACTAGCAGAGAAAGGAGTATCTCCCAATACTTTTTTCAATGAGCATTAAATTGGAAACACTTAAGGCTTGTTCTGACTCGGATTCTAAATTTAACGTTTTTAAGGACGAATTGATTACAACCAAAGTTAAGTTTTGTATTGATTCCTTTTGAGTCTCCAAAAGGAAGCAAAAAGAAAAGGGTAAAATAAATGAGACTGGATGAGATTGAGATGGCTGTGAAGGTAACTAAGAAAAGAGGACTAGGGTTAGAACAAGACAGAGAGAACTTCTCTGACTATCAAGAGTAAGACTACTCGAAGGGAATATGACTAATTATAGGTTTGTTATAAAGTAAAATTTATTCCTTTTATATCTCACCTTTTTCTAAGTGGGAAGAAAGTAAACTCATAATTTAAAATGTTATTCAACTAGTAGATATGTATTTATGACGGTATTAAATGAAATGCTTTTCATAATAATTAATCTAATTTTATATGGATTGTTTCGAGAAATTTTTTTTAAATGGATTGAATTTTTCAAATCATCCAAGAAGGAAAATTTGGGTTTCATTATTTTTTATTTGGTAACATAGGTGGATGGCATCATTTCACTTTTTATTAGTCATCACATTTAAATTAGAAAAAAGAAACCTTTTTATAGGAAAACAACTTTTAATTAGTCATTGTTCAGCAGATATTAGTTTAAGAGATAGAGGAAGAGATTCTGTGAAAGAAAAAATAAAAAGAATTAGAAAGAGGAAGGTGGGGGTGTGGTTTAAGAATGGAGGTAGGCAGTCACGCGTTTGGGAAACAGGCCAATCTTAATTAATAACATATTTAAAAAATTAATCAGTGTTTTATAGATTTAATATGATTGCGAAAGGAGCTAATATCATTAATCATCCCTCAAAAGTAATTAATACACATTATGATTATTACTTAAAAATTTCTTAAGTTTATAGATTGTACATTTAAAAATCCTCTATTAATTTTCCATCCAAAGTTAATGAAAATGCATTGTTTTATTATTATTTTAAAGAATTTTAGATAAAAAAAAAAAACTGACATGACTCTACGCGACTATCCCAAATAACCTAGATTGTCACTTTAAAGAACATGCACTCCTATCTTTGGGACGTCCTGGATGATATGCACGTCATCCCTCAACCTCTATTCATGATTATCTCCACGCTTGTCATTCAATTTGCCTTAGTACTGTGACTTTTAGCGGGTCCTTCCACCATAAAAGCACACCTTTAGTAGTATCAATGGGATCAACATATCCAGCATTGTCAAAGCCCAGCAAAACTCTGATTTTCTCTAAGTATTTTCGTTTATTTTTTGATTCAGAGATAAATACTAATATTGTTTTATGACGGGCGACAAGTTTTTTTAGAGTGCGGATTGTCAAGGTGCTCCCTCCTTGACAGTTCCAGCACAAGACTTATGGCAGTTGGGTGGCTTTAGGCAAGCCACCCAGCCATTAAAGCTGAAGCATGTACAATCAACATCTTCATTTTAAGCAATGTTTTGCCTTCCTGCTGCGTTTGAATTGAGCTTCTTCCATAATTGCTTATTGAGAGATAAACTCTGAACTTTCACCAGATATAGGAAAACTCATGACGCACTATTATTGGTGTTAAATCTCAGATTTGTGGATGTGTCAGAGGAGAGTTTTTTTAATTGTATGAAAATCTAACTTCTAATCAAATAATGTGGATTCTCAAACTCTTTTCCAACATTTTGTTTGAATTTTACTAAACTTAAATAACAAAATGAAAATAAAAATTAGAGTTAAAGAGTGCAAACATGTTATATTGAAAATTGGTGAATACAATAAAAGTAAAATTGCTGAGGAAAAGTTAAAATGTAGACTAAACTTGTGAATTTGAAGTTGATTGTTCTTGTTGATTGATTGATTTGAGTTGTTTGGTTGTTTGATGATGATTGTGTGTTGATTAGTTATTGTTGGATCCCAATTATGTGTTTGCCACTGCTATTTATACTACTTTACTAGCCAGAAAATAGAATACCAACAGTCATCTGAAGAATTAAATATGTAGTTATAATATATTTCACAACTTTGTCCCCAAGTTTTAGTGTTTTGGAACTGTCGACTGATCTGATTCTGACTCATCACTTGAGCTTTTAATTGGACCTAATAATTTTTTTTGAACCTCTAAACCTAAAAAATAAATTATTTTAGACCTTCAAATAATTAATATAATTAGTTTATATTTTAAAGTCCAAAATTTATTTTTAGGGGTAAACAATACACACATATATTATAAATTTGATCCAAAACTATAAATATGTAAAATATGATTTTCAACTCAAATTTCCTCAATAGTGTACATCAGGTTCCTCATAAAAAATCTCTGTAAAACTCTCCTTAGACAAAAATTTTCCAGTTATCAATTCCAATTCAAAATCTTCAAATCCAAACTCCCAAAATAAATCTCATTAAATTCTCCTTCCTTTCCAAAAAAATCTCATATCCTAATTTTTTCAAAATAAAATTTTCAAATAAATCATCATTAAATTTCTTTCCATTTAAATACCAACTTCCCAAAACAATTGCATATTAAATTTCTTTCCTTACCCAAAAATCCCACTTTTCAAAATTTAAATAACTTTCCTTTCAAAAACCCAATCCATTTTTTTTCTAATTTTTCAAAAATTACAAAAAGAAAATTTATATTTTTTTCTCTCAAATTATTTTTCTCAAAAGTAAAAAATATAAAATTCTCTCTCTTCCTCCCCACAAAACCATCATTTCCAAAAACAAATCCTCTATTTTCTAATTTTCCACAAAATCAAAATTTTTCCTTTTTTTTTCCTTCTTCTTCCTTAACACAGAAAATTTTTCCAAAAACTCCATTTCTTCAAATCCATCGGAAGGACAACCCACATACCACCCCACCACCGTCGACACCGATTAGTAGCAACCGGAGTAGCCGCCGCCGGCCAGAGCACATCCAGCAGCAGCTAAAAATGTGTGCGACAACAGCAGTGTGAGTCACGTGCCACAATCTAGCCCTGCCCCAGCAATCACCGGCTACAACTCAACTTTTGCCATCAGATCTCTGCCAACCGCTGTCGACGCATGCTGCTCAATCGCCATTGAAGCAAGAACATGAGGCAATGACAACATCAATATTAATAGAGGTAGCACTGATCATGATTTCTTTTCCTGAGGAAGGCTCCTCAACACAAAACTCAAACACCAACTTTTTCTTTCCATTCTTCTATTCACAAAATCTATCAAGGATTTTTCCAAAGACTAGCCAGTCCTAAGCCCGGATGAAGGAGGAGGCTTGTGGTAGGTCGGCAACCAACGTAAAAATTTCATCGAAACTTTTATATGGATTCACAATACATGATAAACATTGGGGCGTTCCCTACTTGCAACACGCTACATCTGAACCCGGGTGTAGTAAGAAATAAGCAAGGGCATTTCCCGAAAGCGACGCCTAATGTCAGCGCCCGGATATGACTCTAAGTGAGCAAGGGTTCCTACTGTTGGGGTTGTATGCCCTAGAGTATGTACATTGTGTATATATTTGTAATCTGAATTCCATTTATGGCTTAATATATATATGTTTTCGTTTAATGATTGATTTCATTTCAGTGCATTACGTATATATGTTACTTAAGTTCTATGTAAAAGAATCTATTCTCAAAGTGTTTGGGAATTTGGAGACAGATTCTTTTTGTCATAGACTTTAAAGTAAGTTCACGGTCGTAGGATTATTGGTAGGAACGTCAATGATCCGGAAAGACCGTCACCTCTGTTGTCATCTATGACAAGTATGAGATACTTGTTGGTATGGAGGTAGTGAGTCTCACACTACAGACATGTGAT
>CAOJBK010726393.1:0-10266 GCA_948294925.1 Codiaeum variegatum | reverse complement strand
TCCTTCAACTAAGAGGGACTTCTTCTGGTCTTCTTGTAAGGCATAAAATATATCTAACCACTTCGTCTTTGATTGGTACTGCCTATGGTGGGTTTGCTGTCCTTACTTGATTAGTCCTCCTAATGTAGTTACAGAGATATCTCTATTTTATGAGCCTTTCAATCTCCTCCACGAGTGATTGACAGTTGTCGGTGGTATGCCCATGAGTGTTGTGAAATTTACACCATAGGGATCTATCTCATTTGGTTGGATCCTTCATGATGGGCCTAGGCCTCTTCCAAGTATCCTTGTCCTAAAAAACTACAAAAACCACCTCGGGTTTGGCATTCAGTGGTGTAAGTTTGGAGGGGTCGAACCTCTCCCTCCTAGGTCCTTCAATCTGCCTCAGTGGGGGATTTTTCCTGTTAGAGGTTCCTCCACTCTTTGTTGTCATCTCCTCTTTCGTAGCTTTCTTTTGGGATGAGCCTCCCTCTTCTGGCTTCCTTCTTTTGAAAAACCTACTCTCCCTAAAAGCATCATCTTGTTTAATGTACTCTTCTGCAATTGCCATGGCTTCATTTAAGGTCCTAAGCGAACTCTAGACCAAAGCTTTGAAATAGTCCTGATAACTAGTGCACTTCTTTAAGGCATCGATTGCTCGAGGTTCGTCAATATCTGTCACCTTTAGTGTTTCACTGTTGCAATGAGCAATGAAGTCTCTGAGTGACTTATCCAAACCCTGCTCCACCTACTCCAAGGCTCGGGTTGGTGTTGGTATGGGGATGATAGATGAAAATCTCTTGATGAACAAGTTTACTATACTCCAAAATGAATCTATGCTACCCTCTGGCAGGCTATCATACCATTTCACTATATCCCCTCCTAAGGTACCTCTGAAATCCCGGCAAAGTGCTTTGTCTCTAGTGGTTCGCAACTCCACTAAGTGTTCGTAATCTAGGACATGCGCTTTAGGATCTTGGCTGCCATCATACTTGTCCATTCGTGGATACTTGAATTTTTCAGGCATTTGGAATTCCTCTATGCTTATGCAAAATGGAGATCTGAGGTGAAGAGAAAAGCTTCTCCTTTGGTTTGGCTTAGGCCCTGCCATTTCCTCCACGTATCTCATGACCTCTTCTCTCAGTATTACTCTAGACCCATGGTGGCTTGAGACTTCTTGATCCTCTCTTCTAGGGTTTCCATGCCTATGTCTCTATTTTGAACCCTTGTGGGGCTGTATCCTACTATCTTCTTCTCTTTTACTAGCAGTGAATATGTCTCCTACTGCCTCTCTCTCATCTGCTTGCCGCCTTCCATTTCCTTCTCCCACTCTTTCTTTTCTAACTGGCGCTTCTAGCACTGATATGCTTTTATCCCTTTCTCTTGCAGGCCTATTTGGTAGAGCTCCTACTATGTCAATTGAGGCATTGACATTCAATCCTCTGTTCATCATAGGAGAGTTATCATTAACTCTGGCTGGTGGGTTGGGTCTCTGACTTGTTTGAAGTGATGGAAGTAAGGGAATAAGGTTGGTGATCAGATTTTACAATGCAGTTACCAAATCTGGGCTTGCATGAAGCTGTGTAGGCTGTGAAGTTAGTGTGGAAGGACTTGGCATCTGAGGTTGTCCCATAAAACTTTGGAGGGTCTGCAAAGAAGCAAGTAGATTAGTCAAGGCTGCTACTGGAGTTTAATGTGCTGGAAGTGTGTTTGCTATTGGATTTGTGTTAGTGGGAGGAGGACTATCCTCCATTATATGGGCTTCATCATGGGTTGGCTCCATTATGAGAGCTTTAACTGTAATGCAGGCTTTGAAATGTTCTTGTCAGGAAACTTCTATGTCGTTCCTATAGACGGCGCCAAATGATGCGTGCGGCTGTATCACGCTGTTGGAGGTTGATTACTCTGGTTGAATTAGAACTACCTACACAAAAAGAACACTAATAAGGGGTGTTCAGACGTTGTATCCTAGTATAACCCTTCGACGCTCAATTCAAAACTAGGATAAGATGGAAAAGCTCTCAATAATGGATCTTAGTTTAGAGTTTTCCATATTGGTGAACATTACTTCTTATGGGATGTTGGACGTTGTATTTATAGGGTGAAAACCCAGTTAATGGGACACGTGCCTGCTTTGGGTACACTACAGGATACCTCACCATAAGACTTATGACACCTGTCTCTAGTGACCCCAAACCTCCGAAGGCTAATAAGACAAATTCTGTTGGATGCGTGGGGTTCGGATAGAGCCAAGATGATCTCAAGTTCGGACGAATCCTGAATAGATAGTTGAGGCCGAACCTGGCTAATATTGAGCGGTATCAGATAGCAAAAAAACAATATAAAAAGGTAAAAAGTATTTACACTCATAAAAACTTGTATTGATACTTAAGAAAGTTAATAAAACACGCTTCTCTCTCGTCTCTTTCACTCTCTCTGAAACAAAGTAGGGTTTAAGCAGCTTTCAAGCCACCGATTGGATTTCCTTCCATTTCAGTATTTATCTTTTATTAGTTTATTTTTGTAGTTTGGAGAACTAGAATCTTTGGATATGGATCTTAGTTTTGGTGCTCGGCCAGCTTTCAATGTTCAAGGTTCGTTCTTCAGTCTACGGCGGTGAGTCTGTTTGCTCCTCCGATGTAAGTGTCTAGCTCTTCCTTAGGGTCTATAATGCTTAGGTTTCTCCCTAGTTCAAAGGTGTAAGAAAGAAGAAAAGATGGACTTTTTGGGTTTTGCTCAGCCATAACTTCAAGCAATGGGTTAATTTTAGCTCCGATATAGGTTTAGGTATGGTGGGTTTGGCTTCTAGTGGTGGTGGTGCAGAAATCTTGCGAGGATGGTAGCCTAAGTTGAGATTTTTGTTTTTCCACTTAGATTTTGTGCGCAAGGAATGGCTATTTTGACTCACAAGTGTATCTGTGCAAGATTTGGATTTGGAAAAAGTTTCTTTCTCGTGGAGGTGCAGTTCCATTCTTGGAAGGTTCTAGAGGTATTAGGGGCAATCAAATCTTTTTACCTGATGTGTCTATTGTAATTCTAAAATAGCCATTTGGGTTGTTGTTAAGTTGGGCTTTAACCGTAATTATTCGAACCCTTGTATGGGTATTTTTAAAACACTTTTCTCGTTTTGGACTTATTGTGAAGTTGTACCTATTGAGCCTATGGCCTTTATTTTCTTTTTTAATGAAAGACTATTTTTCTTGGGGCAAAAAAAAAAAAAATAAATAATAAGAATTTGAATGGCTGGCAAAGTTAGTAATTATTGGTTTTCAATTCTAAAGAGAATCTTGACATTTTAGCACTAAAAATGAGAGTAATTAATGGTTTTTAACCTGTGCCTAACGCACAAGATAACCGTTCTGTATATTATTATGAACATTAGATAAATTTTTAAATTTTATAGTGTTTTCTTTTTTCCACAATAACATTGATTTCTGATTTTGAGTGGAATTGAGTATAATTAAGGCAATTGTTTTAACCAATAGTGTAATCATGGTGATTGGTTTCATTGAGCTTTAATTAGTTTTAAGGGGCATTGGTCAATTAGATAATTAATAATAATGAAGTTTAGTTGAAAAGCATTTACTAATTGGTTATTTACGGTATAGGGGATGAAGAATGGCTTGGTCAAAAAAGCTAAAAGAAGTAAATAGAGGAGAAGCACAAAAAAATTTAAAAGTTAGTTATTTTGGTTTTAGTTTGGATGGATTTCACAATTTACATGGCATTGGAAGAGAAAGAAGCTAATTTGGGTTGGGTTAGCTTCTTTCTTGTCTCCATTTCTCTCTTATCCATTCCATTCTTTGTTTTGCTTTTCTTGTAATAAAAAACCAAAAGCAGCTGCAGTTTTGGAGACATTAATTTGGGTTGTGTAGGCGGTGCCAAATAATGGCATTAGTCCCATCTGATGATGTCCTTTCATATGTAAATGCTACGGCAGTAGCCATTGATAAAGACAAGAACAGCCAACATGCTGTCCGGTGGGCTATTGATCATCTTATGACTCACAACCCAGCTATCATTCTTGTTCATGTTAAGCACAAGAACCATCTACATCGTAGGTACCTTCCCCTCATTTCTCAATTTTACTTTACAAATTAATGTTGCTTTTTTATCAATTAATTAATTACAAATGAGATTATTCGGTTTTGAAATTGTTGTAGATAGTGCAAATGGAAATGATTCTGAATCTGAGGAGGTGCAACAACTTTTCATTCCGTTTCGAGGTTATTGTGCTCGTAAAGGGGTAAGTAAGTATTTAGATTTTCTTAATTTTGGAATCTATTCAATAATTTGTAATGAAATGTATTCATATTACAGGTTCAATTAAAAGAAGTAGTACTTGATGATACTGATGTTTCTAGAGCACTCTTAGACTATATTAGCAAAAACTATATTGGAAGTATTGCTGTTGGTGCTTCAGCAAGAAATGCTCTTACCAGGTTTTTAAAATTCTTCAATAAAGTTATAAAAATTCAGAAAAAAATTATGATTTTGAATAAAACAAGTTATGTATTACAGGAAATTTAAGAATCAAGATGTGCCAACTAGCTTAATTAAATCATCACCAGATTTTTGTTCTGTTTATGTAATTTCCAAAGGAAAGATAATGTCTGTGCGAACAGCGCAAAGGCCTGCTGCTAATCCTCCCATTCCACCCAAGGTACCTTCTTCTCCAATAGCACTTCCATCTCCAAACCAATACGATCATTCTGACTATGAAGATGGGATTAGGTAATGAATTTTTCTCTTTAAATATGATCTTTGCTTTCTTTCATGGATATGTTTTGTTTGAGACTACATTTCCTTGTTGGTTAATTTAGAGGAGTTGCAAAAGGATATTATTTGAGAAATACTGGATCAGAAAGACTTCATTATGAAAAGACTGGTGATTCGTTTAGGGGTCAATTTCGTGAGAGAATCAGAACTCCATCCAATATGTCTTTAGACAGCATTGATATTTCTTTCCCAGGGACAGCAACACGAATGTCAACTAGCCGCGAATCTACTTCTGAAGATTCTGATTTTTCAGGACCACTTCTAATGGGATCTTTAGATGGTTCCCAAAATTCTTCAGACTATTCTATGACATCTCCAAAGGATGCTACCTCTCAATCTTCAGTAAGTGCAATTTCATAAACATCTAATTAATAAAAACCAAATGTATTGTGCTAATAGAATTGTAAATTGCAGCGAGAGTTAGAAGCTGAGATGCGAAGACTCAAGCTTGAACTTAAGCAGACTATAGACATGTACAGCACAGCTTGTCGAGAAGCACTCAATGCCAAAAAGAAGGTAATGATTACTTGTTAAACATTAATAAATCAAAAAGGTTTTAGTTCTGAATGTTGTTTTGTGTGTCTAGGCTAATGAACTTCATCAATGGAAAATGGAGGAGGCTCGTAGATTCGAGGAAGCTAGGCTCGCTGAAGAGGCGGCACTTGCCATGGTGGAAATGGAGAAAGCCAAGGCCAGAGCTGCTATGGATGCAGCTGAGAAAGCACAAAGGTTAGCAGAAATGGAAGCACAAAAAAGAAAATATGCAGAGATGAAAGCCAAGCGAGAGGCAGAAGAGAAGAATCGTGCCCTTACTGCTTTGGCACATAATGATGTTCGGTATAGAAAATACTCTATTGAAGATATAGAAGAAGCCACAGAAAAATTTTCACAATCCAATAAAATTGGTGAAGGTGGATATGGACCTGTGTACAAAGGCATGCTTGATCATACACCAGTAGCTATCAAAGTTTTAAGACCAGATGCTGCTCAAGGAAAGAAGCAATTCCAACAGGAGGTAAAGATGCCTCAGTAATTTCATACAATATTAACTTAGCATGACTAATTTTTACTGTGATCATTTACAGGTTGAGGTTCTGAGCTGCATTAGACACCCAAACATGGTTCTGCTTCTTGGTGCTTGTCCAGAGTATGGATGCTTAGTGTATGAATATATGGAAAATGGAAGCTTGGAAGATAGGCTGCTTCGAAGAGACAACTCACCCTCGATTTCGTGGAGGAAACGATTCAAGATAGCTTCTGAAATTGCAACTTCCCTTCTATTTCTCCACCAAGCAAAGCCTGAGCCCCTTGTCCACCGAGACCTCAAACCAGCTAACATTCTCTTAGACCGTAACTATGTGAGCAAGATCAGTGATGTTGGGCTGGCACGTTTAGTCCCACCATCTGTAGCTGATAGTGTCACACAATATCATATGACCTCAGCTGCAGGGACATTTTGTTATATAGATCCTGAGTATCAACAAACAGGAATGTTGACTACGAGATCGGATATATACTCATTGGGAATAATGTTGCTTCAAATTATTACTGCCAAGCCTCCAATGGGTCTTGCCCATCAAGTGGCAAAAGCCATCGAAAAAGGAACATTTGAAGAAATGCTTGACCCTATAGTGCCAGACTGGCCTGTCGAAGAAGCATTAACCTTTGCCAAAATGGCATTGAAATGTTCTGAACTAAGAAAGAAGGACAGGCCACATCTTGCAACAGTAATAGTGCCAGAGCTTAACCGGTTGCGAGATCTAGGAAGGATCAATGATACGCCAGGAAGCAGTGGTGATCATCGACACAGCAGTAGACGTTGTAGCCGCAGCCCTCTACCACATTCATCTCCACTTGCTAGACATCAAAGGATATCAAACTCAGTTCAGGTTTGTGAGTCATTCATTTCTAGTCATTTATTGCACTGAGTTTGAGCATATTCGTTAACATTCTAACATGACTTAATCAGAGAGAAGATGGAATTTAAACAAATTGAGGACATACTACATACAGAGCCAATGCTGAAAAGCACCTTGTGGAAATGTTTATAGAGAATATTAAAGGATGCTAAGGAAGCTGAAGGATGGAGGCTGATCATTTTGAGTTGTAGTTTGTTATTAAAAACAAGAAATGTTTATCAGAAAGCAATATAAAATAGAACCATGTATCTTTTCAGTTGCTGTGAAAATGGTTGTACTAGAAATTTTCCATTGTTGTGGTTGCAGCACAATAGATAGTTATTCTGTTGATATAACACTGTAAAATATGAAAGTTCCAGGAAGTTTTCTCATATCTAGACGCCTCTTTAGAGGAGATTAGATAGTGATAACGTATTTAATTTGTATAAAGCCACGTGATTAACATCCTCATAATTAAAAACTCAATTAAACGCAGCTTTGATCCTAATTAAACCAAAACTTATATTAATTAGGTGGATGGTCTAAAGAGCTTCTATATATGATGAGCATTGTCATTGTTTGTGCTAGAATTTGAGTCCCGAGCCGTTGGGAGTACTCGAGTACGGATATATTGGTCTATGAGTCACTAGTCCGATAAAAAAAAGAGTTTTATAGATCCCCGTATCAGTCTAGGCAAATATATATTAGTCCAAAAATATAATATTCAAACGAAGTTTATAATATCCTTTCACAATTTATAGTTCAAACACTATTTTTTTTGGTGTTTTAACAAGTACAATGATACATCTAAAATAACTTGAAAGAAAAGGAAAGAGCTAAGGAATTCAAAATAAATCTAAGCTCGAATAACTGCCTCTGGAGGTGATGGTGACGTCGTCGTCTATCTCAACTCCCTGAGCACTGATTGGACCTATTCCTCCATATATAGGTGTGGCCGTCGCTGGAGACTCTTAATCCGATGGAGTAAGCCTTGGTATCTAGGGAGATGCTGTCAACCAACTCGCTGTCGATAGAGCAATAAATTGGTTGCCATTATGATCGGGTAGGATAACTACGATCACTGGGATTAGAAAATGCTAACACTAGTTATAAAAGGTTCTTGTCTGATAAAAAATTAGGGTTTTTGTTGATAAGAGAGATGATGCCTTAGCCCTAGAATTTCTCCTTTTATATATAGGTTTTTCCAAAGGCGGTGGCAATACTTCTTAAACCTACTCGTCTCGGGCTTAGGCTTCAAGCCTAGGCGCTCCTTTATGACTAACATCACCCTTGGACCGTTGGTTGAATGGTTGATCATGGAATCGAGGCCTATCCAACAACTTGAGTTGGTGGGCTTCATTTATGGACTTGCATCTTTCATTAATTTCATGGGTTGTGTGCCATTTTTTGCTCTTTAACCAGTGACGAGCCAGCCCGAGTTCCCTTATCGGGGACTTGTCATGGTCCCAACTTATTTTATTCCTTCTTTTGTGGCCTGACTCTTCCTTATGGGTTGGTGTTAACAATGCCCCTTGCATCCCTTACTGATACCTATCCAATTAATCAGCTAGGGATGCATATGTTACTGCTCTTATCTTTTCTTGTATGGAACCAAACCGTTGGTATGCCTTTCATTTAATAGGGATGAGCTGTTATGTCCTTTCAGTTTCTAACATTTCGGGCTTCTTCTCACTCAAATTTTGCTTTGGGAAGTAGAAGTGTCACTTGGCTAGTGGGGGTATAAATTTTCTAATATTATCCTTTCTCGGATTTCTCTTGCCATTAACTACTAAATAATCTTCAAGAGACCTTTGCCGATTTTTTCTCCCTGTAAGTTTCAAATCTTTTATGTTTCTTTCGATGTTTTTGTTAGTCTTTTCTTTTATCGGCTAAGGTTTGAATGTTTTCTAACTTTTTCACTTCTGACAGTTTAATCGATAAAAATGACAAAATTCAAGAAAACCACCTCCAATGTCAACCCCCTATTGGCATACAAGTATCTCTCCAAAAGCAAAGAGGTCGTTAATCAGGTACTCATTCCTTATGAATTAGGTAATTCAGTAAGACCTGTCTATTCTAGATCAGCAGAATTCCTTCTCAAATTTTTGTTTGGGGATGATAATCCCCCTAGATTAAGTCATGACAATATGACCTTAGCCTGGTTGGGATCCCCCTTAGTTAGGATATGGCTAGGGGTAAATAATGACTTTAGAAGTTGGTATAATAATCTAAGTCCTTTCTTTAATAAATTGTGGGTCGGAGCGGACATATATCACCTTTTAGAGTTATGCTTGGATCCCATACCGATCAATCATCCTTTATTTTTCTATCCCCGGCTTTTCTGGTCTCCTAGTAGCAACTTCTTTACTTTTAAGTTTGGCATGATGACCCCTTTCCTTTATGACATCACTGTCCTCCTAGGGATCCCTATTTTTGGAAAACCTCTTGATCCCCTCACCCCCCAACAATGACTCTTCAACCATCTCATTTGAAAAAACTGTTTCTTAACACTTTTATTTTGCTAACCAAAAATAGCCTGAAAGTCCCTCTTCTGAGGAGCATGTAGCCTTCATCCTCTATTTCTTATGTAAATATATTTTATATATAACCTCGGTGAAGGTTACAAAGGAATACCTTCGAGTTTCCAAGGCCTTGGCCTCATGTGATAGGTATGACCTAGGTTTCCTTATTCTTGTCAATTTGTACAAGAGTCTAAATCAATTTCTTTTGGGTCCCAGGATATCTTCCTTCTCCCGCATTCGGGGCCCCATATGAAGGATGAAATAAGAGTCGTGTAGCAGAAGTGAAAATAGCATATCGAAAATCTGACGTGACTTGATTTTTTTTTTCAAAACTTTTTATAAAATCATTTACTATGCCAAAACTCTTTTAGCATGGTTGGTTTAGTTATTCATTAAACTCTTTAATGAATACATAACCCTAGGTTTGGACTCATATTCAAATCAAGGATACTTAACCAATTATTGTGAAAAACATAATAGCAATAAAGAAGGGATTAGATGTATCAAATACTTACCTCCCTACTTCACTTAGCTCCTTAAGTGAGAAGCCTCTAGCTCGACTCACTCCGAAGATTCCCGAAAGCTTATATCTCCTTGTCTACTTGAAGAAGCTTGAACCCTCTTTTGGTTGCCTAAATGTTTGGTTCTTGCTTCTTAGTTGTGAACTTGAGACTCTTTAGGGATTTGTTTGGACTTAAATCTCCACACACACTCCTTCTCAAGGATTTAGAAGTAGAGTTTATAGTTTAAAACTCTTCATAAAAAATAAACTCACTCTTTCTAAAATGGTGTGCTAATTTAAACTTTCTCTCTCTAACTCTTAGAGAGCTTCTCTTTCTTGCTCAATAGAGAAGATGATGAGTTATGAATGGTTCAAATAACTTAGGCAAAACAGATGATAAGCCCACTTCTTATACCCATAATTCTTCCACCTAATCTTCCTTAAATTAAGGAAAAGTTAGTGAAGATGATAGGTTACTTGTGCTAGTATCTAATTGACTTAATTGACTAAGTAATTAGTTAATTAATCAATTTGATTAGCATAAGTAATTAGTAGGAATCACTTTAGCTAATAATTAATTACATCT
>CAOJBK010725710.1:0-10139 GCA_948294925.1 Codiaeum variegatum | reverse complement strand
TATTTTGACTTTATTTTTATCTTTATTTTAAATAAATATTATAAATGTTAGTGTTATATATTGGAGCAATGAGTAAAAATCTTGACTCCGGCTTTGCATGTTTTGGCGAAAAATGCTGGGAATTGCTATGTGTATTGGTATAGCTCTATATGCTTGCCCCCCTTTTTTTTTTTGTGGAAACAAAGGAAAGATTTATTCACCTAGATAATGTGAGGCCCCGACCCCTGGATGCACCAGCTCGTCTCGGACTTTTGGCCAATCATGGGAGTTGGATTGCACATGACATCGGTTATCGAGTCTCACGTGAGTAGAATTTCTTATGGATCCGTTAAGTGCAGAAAGTGTATTGTGAGTCGTCACTTAATACTTTAGAAAAATATTTTATTTCATAGTGATTAAGAAATCAATTTGATATTAATTCCATATTTGCCCTTTGGAAAAGACACAAGTCTCGAACCAAAGAATGAATTCGGAGACTCGTGATTGATACAAGTTTAGTTTTAGAAAAAATATTAATTTTTCTACACCTTTGGCTCTAAATTGTATGAATTTGGTCTATATATATATATATATATATAGTGCATGAATAGGTATAATAATTAAAATGATGCATGAGCAAATATGGTATGAATGACAAGTTATGAAAACAATAAAAGTAAAGAAATGACGAAATAAATAAAATGATAACATGGGTCTCTCCTTTAGCCAAGGCGGTACTAGAGAGAGCATGCATCCCCAAACAAAGAATAAATGAAATAATTAAATAAATTAAATACAAATAAAAAAAGAATTAAACATAGAGAAGATCTCTCCTCTAATCATGAGGTTTAGTAAGAGCACACATTCTTCTTTTGAATAAACATTAATATAAAAAAATAAAAAGTAGAAATATAACAAAAACATAACGATAAACAAAATAAAATGACAAATATATTCCATTAATAACCAACATGTTAAGAAGTAAATCAGACAAATTCCTCCATTAGGAATTATGTGCCAATAAAGAATCATATCGATTGTCATTATAACAGATAATATAAAAAGAAAATAAACAAATATATAATTGAAATGAATTAAATAAATAAATAAAATAAAGGATAGTAAAAGAAAATTAAAATAAAAAAAGAGGTGGAGTTGAAGTCTTGAACTGCCTTATCAGCGTATCCTGTGGAATTGGAATTAAACCCCACGTTGTTCTCCCTTCTTACGAATGATTTGAGGGTTGTTTGATTGAAATTGGGGGTTTAGTTAAGAAACTAGTTGTTTTAAATTTTATAAAAAAAATAACAGTTTCTTTCTGATTTTAATTAAGAAAAATTGATTTTGATTGTGAATATTACGTAGGTCAGATTTTAGGGTTTAAAAGAAAATGAAAGGATTTAGAATTTACCTTTGCTTTTTATCACTTCAGAATGGGCATATTGGACGGCTTCATGGAACCCGAATGAGTCTTCGTAGTATTGGGGAAGATTTTGAGTGAGTGGTTGAACAAAGGTTCGAGTGTTAAGAATTTTGAGTAGAAAATTTGGCAGAATGTGGGAGCATAAAAGTTGCTGAAAATAGTGACCAGAGGATTTATTTATAGAGAAAATTCTTAGTCTGTAAGAAAGGTCGCACGCATAAGGGAGGCTTGGCGCGCAGGTGAAGGACTTTTGCGTGCACAAAGGGCTTTGCACAAGTGCGAACAACTTAGCGTGTGTGTGGACTGCTTGGCACTCGTGCGGAGGGTTTTGCCCATGCGCAAAGGGCTTTGCTCGAGTGTGAAGGGCTTTGTACTTTTTCCGGCTTGGTAATTCGATTTGGTTTGGTCAGATTCAATTCGAATCGATTTGGTTCAGTTCGGCTCGGTTTGACCCAGTTTTGGTATTTTGTAATTTTGGGCCCTTTTTGAGTCCGAGTTGGATCTAGTTTGAGTCTATGGGTTCTTATTGATGTGGCAGATCTGATGGCGTAAAATTAAGGATTCACAGATAAAAGTTTAGATACTAAGATTATTTCAAGAAAAAAAGGAACAAAAAAAAGTAAAATATTACTGCTCGCTAGAGCATGAGCACCTTAGAGAAAAAGTATCTTACAATCTATTAAAATAGAATTAAGTTCATATATTATGCAATACTAAAAGGGTAAAACCATCAATAACCTTGAGTCCACGAGGAGCGTGGCTTGGCGGTAAGTAGCTAATGTTTACTTCTAAACGTTTTAGGTTTGATACTTGGGGGAGGTAGAAGATGAAATTGATTTTGACATTAGTCCATCCACCAACCTTTAAAAAAAAGAAAAATTAAACGTCAATAACCTGCCTACGATCTGATTCAAAATACATTGCAGTAAGATCCAAAGAGACCACCCATTGAAACACATCTCTTAGAGCAAGATCTTCTCCAATTGCTATATTGCTATTTCTTAGAACCTTGACATGTCTACAAGCAATAAATGAGTTGCTCCATGGCCTGACAATGAAGGCTAGAATAACATGTTGCAAGCTTGTAAGGAAGCTCGTGTCTATGTTGCATTTGTGGTGTTCAGGAGATGGGTGAGACCGAATTGAAGATGAGTTATCGGTTGTGCTATGCATTGGAACTAGAACCAAGCTATTGTCTAACCCTAACAAAAATGGAGGGCCAACCTGATTGCTTGAGAAGCAGACAAACATTGACCTTCCCACCTTTTCTTGTTTCTTCATCCCCAAATTATCCATAGAAGAAGACCCATCTTTAGTAGATAATCCTTTGAACATATAGCCATAAAATTAAGCAACCAGTTTAGAAAAGAGTTATTATCTTGTATTGTACAAGTAAGGTTAGCCATATCCCAACACCCAATTGCATAATTACAATGAATAAAAAGATGCCATTGATGTTCTGTATCTCTATTACAAAGATCAAAAGTACAAGACATATGAACTCCTTTATCTTTCAACCTAATTGAAGATGGTAAATAATCACTATAAAGCTACCAAAGAATTACAATACTTTTTGGAGGTAAAATGAAGGTTCCAAAGTTTGTTCTAACCTCTAGTTGAATCAACAATCTATTGCTTGAAATTGAGTAACATCCTATATCTAGACTTTACTAAATAAAGACCTGAATCCCTATGATGCCAAATCAAAGTATCCTTAGAATTCCTTATAGAGAGGGGAATTTTACAAATTTCTTGAGCTTTATTTAGACTAAAAATATTGTGAATCAAAGTCATATTCTAAGATTTTCCCTCATTTCTCATAAGATCACTCATTTTCAAGTTCTCTAATCCTACTCTCACTTATATTTGCACTTTGAAATTCTCATGGATCAATCCACACTCTAATATTATCACCCTTACCCACTCTCAATCTCATGCCCACTCTAATAACCTCTATTTCACTCCACACACTTTTTCATAAATAGCTAGGGTTGGACCCTATGTTTGAAGATGGGTAATCATTCCCATGAAAAAATTTGGCTTTGAATATTTTGGATACCAAAGTGTTAGGATATTGCAAAAGTCTCTAACTTTTCTTAACTAAAAAGGCCAAATTAAAAGTTTCAAGATCTTTGAAATCCAAACTCCCTCACATTTTAGCCTGCTAAGTTTGGCCCAACTAACCCATCTAGTACCCTTCTCATTCTCATATCCAAACCCCACCAAAAAGTAACATTTTCTTAATTTCCTCAGACAATGAAATAGGAATGAGAAAATTGCTAATGCAATAACTAGGAATGGCTTGAGCCATATGCCTAATTAAAATACTTTTGCAAATTTTAGATAACATCCTAATTCCCCACCCTGGATACATTTACAAACTCTCTCTTAGGAAAGCAAAAATAGCCCTTTTAGACTTACCTATTAAAGAAGGGAGACTCAAATACTTAGACGTATCCAAGCTATTGCTCACACCCTAGATATTTTTCAACTCATGTTGTTTATCAACTCTCACACTGGATGAAAACTTAATTTCCAACTTATTGTAGTTTACAGCTTAACCTAACACTCTCTCATACAAACTAAGAATATCCTTAACTCTTTTAGACTCTTCAACCATCCCTTAAAACAAATTAAAAAGCTATCATCTTCAAAAATGTATATGTGAAATTCTAGGCACTCTAGGACAAAGCCTACTACCATTAATCTCACCCCAAATTTTTCCTTCTGAAGCATGGCTGAAACCCCTTTTGCACAGATAATAAATAAATATGGAGAAAAGGGACATTTTTACGTTAGACCTTTACCAAGAAAAAAATAGGAGCAGTTGACACACGCATCATCATCCAATCAACTCACCTAGAACTAAACCCCAATAGCTTAAGCATATGCTTGAAAAATTCCAATTCACACGATCATATGTTTTACTTGTTTATAGTTGTAAATCCACTTCCCCAACATAACCTATAGCCTTACGTCTCATGTAATGTAATGTTTCACAAGCAACCATTATATTATTATCTGTTATAAGCCTACCCAGAACAAAAGCTGACTGATTTTAAAAAATGATTCTAGACAAAACTTTTTTTTAACCTATTAGCCAGTACCTTAGCTATAATCTTATACAAGACATTGCGTAATGAAATAGGTCTAAGTTCTCTCATAGACTTGGATTATCACTTTTTAGAATTAAAACTATAACCGTATAATTTAAATGGAGTGAAAAATTCATACCAGAAAACCAATTAGAGTCACCTGTGAATATCTCCTCTTCAATCAGACTCCAATAATGGTAATGAAATGTAGGATTGAAATTGTCCACTTCTGGAGCTTTATCCGGTAGTATATGCTTACTTAGCCTATGTAAAAGATATTTCTCTCGTTATGTAATAATATGCTGCTTTTCCTTTTTTTATAATAACATTCAAATCATTCTTATAGAGAAGGTGATAAATGATATGGTAGATTGTTGAATACGGCTAATAAGTTGTAGGATGCGCAGATTCTGATGAATCAATGAGCAAAGTTTACATAATAATTTGGAATCAAAAGGGACCAAAAAAAAAAGGGAAAGAATGAGGAATCTGAATAAAGTTGCAAGAAAGGATTAGGGAAGGAATCATGTAATTAACTTTGCCCTAAAGCCTCAAAACTCAAATGGTCTGTTTTGGTTTTCACCATCTCTATTCTCTCCATTTACACGTATTCTTCAGCTCTTTGCTTTAAATTTAAACCTTTCTTTTCAATCTTCAAACCTAACAAACACATTGATATGGCAAATCCTAATAATCTTCTTTTACCTCTCCTTGTGATTTTGCTCATGATTTCATCAGGTAAATCTCTTCTAAATCTTTTTTTTTTTTTAGTAATAAGCTGACAAATTGAGCCATAGTATAATATTATTCTTCCTTTATTTATTTATTAATTTTAATTGGAATTTGAATTTTTAATATTATTCATATTTAATAAGAATTAAAATTCAATTTTTTTATGTTTTGAAAAGTAACAAAATTCAAATTTATATATTTAACAGAAACGATAATGATATTATTTTTTAGGCATATGCATAGAAATGGCAACGGGACGGGTCGGAGCAGGGTTAAGTCTGACCCGGCCCCCCCCCCGTAATCTGCCGGATTTTTTCTCCTGTCCTGTACTTTTCCGTCCTGAATAAATATTTTTATATAATAAAATAATTATAAAATTATAAAATATATTAAATTTATAATCTAAAAATATAAATATAAATTAAATATATATATTTATATATAAATATGAAATCGGGTCGGATCGGATTACAGGACGGACGGACAAAAATTCGGCCCCGACTCATCCCGGTATTAGATTAATCCGAACTCGCCCCATTCGGATCGGGTAGGGGCGGGTAGGCAAGAATTGCCATCCTACATATGCATTCATATGATTTAAAAGTTATTGATTTTGATATTTTGTTTTTTTTTTTTATATATTGTCAGAGGTAAAAGAAACAGAATGTGTACGAATTTTTACCATAATAAATTATTGCAAAGAAACAATCTGGCCAGGAATAACTCCAGGTGACAACTTCAATGGTGGTGGATTTGTACTAAAATCAGGGCAATCCATAGTGTTTGATGCACCAGTGAGTTGGTCTGGTCGAATATGGGCTAGAACCGGATGTAATTTCGACAAAAACGGCAACGGATCATGTCAAACAGGGGCATGTGGGACAGCTTTAAAATGTAAAGGTTCAGGGGTAACTCCAGCTTCACTAGCTGAATTTACCTTAGCAACACCGGATTTCTATGATGTTAGTCTTGTAGATGGGTTTAATTTGCCATTATCTGTAACTCCAATTAATGGCACCGGAAATTGTAGCATTGCCGGTTGTAACTCGGATTTGAGGACAAGTTGTCCGTCGGAGCTGGCCGTGAAATCAAACGGAAAAGTAATCGCTTGCCGGAGTGCTTGTGATGTGTTTAATACAGATGAGTATTGTTGTAGAGGAGTATATGGAAATCCAGTGGTGTGTCAACCAACTTATTATTCAAAGAAATTTAAGGAGGCATGTCCTACTGCTTATAGTTATGCATATGATGATCCCACTAGCATTTTTACTTGCTCTGGCACTGATTATGTCATCACGTTTTGTCCATCTTTAAGGTAACTTTTCCATTTTAAAATTATCTTGTCATCTGAAAACGGCCTCTTGGCAGAAATGCCAAGGGAAGGCTGCGTACACATAGAGTCTCCTTCCCCTGAGTCCGTCTTAGAGTGGAAGTCTTCTGGCACTGGAGTCCGCCTATATGAACATCTTTTTACGAAAAAATATAAATATAATTAGTATAATGATGTTGTTATTAGATTTGGATATGTTTTAATTCTGACTTCTTGTGGTTGCATATCAGGAGGCAACAAGTTTGCACATATCACAACAACAAGCTAATCTGTAGTGGAACTCAAGGATTAAAATCATTGATTGGAAGCTGGTGGCTTCTCATGCTTGCATTCCCACTATTGCTCAATCTATGGATTATTTAGTAGTATTTAACTTGATTAAGATCGAATATCATTTTTTTTTTTTTGGATTAATTATAGGATTGGCTTTATTCTTTGATAATTAAAAATGACTTTCTTTACTTGGCAGGATTAAGGTTCAAAGTGGCAGATTTGTAAATACATAATTTATTAATCTATATTGTTTTCTTCTGTTCAAAGGCAAGAATAGGCTTTGTTTGACGCAACTAGCTGAAAATCTAACTGAAAATTGAAAATTTAATTGGGAGCTATTAACTGAAAGCTGAAAAGTTTTAATCTAACTATTTGAGTAGATGTTTGAGTTGGTCAAATAACCTAAATAT
The DNA here is from genome assembly GCA_948294925.1 of Codiaeum variegatum. Lineage (NCBI taxonomy): Eukaryota > Viridiplantae > Streptophyta > Magnoliopsida > Malpighiales > Euphorbiaceae > Codiaeum > Codiaeum variegatum. Next base: position 2,897 of record CAOJBK010725710.1, on the reverse strand, counting down.
CTTGCCAAACACACAAATAATCTTCAATCTTTAACATATTCTTTTCTATCATTGACAAAAAAACATATTCTTTTTTTATTTATTGATTTATTTTTTCTTATGCCCCCATGTTCAATAGCATAATCAGAAAAATTAAATACCTTGAGCTCAATCATATACATATTAATTACTTTTTTCACAAAATTGACTATGATGGAAATGAAACAATGAAAATAAATTAATATTTTTTTCTGAGTCTAAACGCATAATACAAGAAAATTATTTAAAAGTTATATGGAAATTTATATAGCCACTTTCCAATAAAGTGTATTTTTATAATAAAAAGATGATGTATCAATTCAGTCACTAATTATAAAAGAAGACTATTAATAAATAAAATAATAATGTTAAGTCATTAAAATTACTATTAGATTAATAATTCTCTTAAATTTCTCATTAAATAAACATGAATTAAAAAGAAAATTCATATAGAAATACAAACATTAAAAAATGAAGAAATAAATAATATATCTTTATTAAAAAAAATTGAAATAAATAACTAATTCAATTAAGATGTTTTCTACTATTACTTTAAAACAAAGTAACTTTATATTGTTATGAAAAAATAACATTTTTTGCGAAAAAATAATTTTCCATTTATATTTGTTCATAAATTAAATTATTTTTTCACAAATCTTCTTATATATGTAAAAAAAACTTAGTATATAAAAAAATATTTTAATGAAAAATATTAAAATGATAAAAAAATTATTATACATTTAGATATTTAAAAATTTTATTAAAAATAACATAATTTATAAAGAAATATGAGAAATTTTTATTTTTTTTATAAAATAATTATATTTTATAATTATAAAATAAATTTTTATTTCTCTAAATTCATTATTTTACATAAAATAAATTATATTTTAATACAATTAAATTTTTTGTGCATTTAAAAAGTATTATGAAAAAATTACTTGAATTACAAAAAATATATATATATAAATGAGGATTTGATTTTTTTTCTGCAAAAAATAATACTTTTTTTTGTAACAAAGTAGAGTTATTTTATTTTAAATAAAATAACATAAAAACTCCTTCAGTAAATAATAAAAAGGTATTACTATTGACAGAATAATAATTGTTAGGATTAGAGTAAATAAAATTATAAATTAATAATAATTAATTGAATAGAAAAATTTTTACTCCTAATTTTTATACATTATAGAATTCTCTCACATATTTTGATTAAAAAATAACTTTAAATTTATTGATAAAAGATTTTATTTCTCTAGCCTTAGTAAAATTTTACTTTGGAAATAGTAATACCTTAAAAAAATCAATCATAAAATAATTAATTATTAAAAAAACTTTCTAATAGTAAATACATTGTATCAATTTTTTTTCTAATTTTGTCTTTTATTATTACTTCATTTTATTTGTTATGATCTTTTATTTAGTTTGTACGTTTTTTTTCTAGCTTGTATTTTTGGCTTTTTTTTTTCCTTTTTATTGACTTGTTTCTTTTACTAGATGGATCAGCACTTTTACTTTGCTTTCCTTAGCCCAAAACCCACCTATTTTTTAAGCTAGGTTAATTCCAAAAAAAAAATTATGAACTTGAATTTACAATTTTAATAAAAACTTTAAATTTTTGCAACATTATTTTTTTTTTAAAGTAAATTTATGCGAATAATCGATTTTCGACAGCCCTTCACTCCATTTTTTTTCCGACCACCCCTTTACTTGAGACCCTCAGCTTGCCGCCGATCCCAACTCCAATGTTAATGTTTTTTTTTTATTATTAATTTAGATATGGTGCTGGGCGTTGAGTTTTTATTTCGTTTTTAAAATTTTTTTTGAAGCATATTTTGTTTTCTTAAATCAAATAATTGGTGTGTTGAGTCCATATCATTGCATTTTGTACAGCCATCTAGCATGGGCATGAATGGAAATTTGGTGGTGGGTGTTCTGGCTTCAACAGACGAGACGATGCTTTGGCAAGAAAAGGAAATTTTGATCTATATTATTCTTTTTCTAAAGCAAGATTGATATTATTGAATTAGAAGGAAAGCGTAAGAAATTAAGATTCATATTGTTTTTTTCTTGAAATAAAGATTCATATTGTTTAATTTGAAGGAGAGTAAGAAATTAGAATATAAACTTTTAATTAGTTTTAAATTGAAAATTAAAAAAAAAAAGGTGATGATGTGTGATTTTTTTGGTATTCTATGTGTCAAATATTGACATATGTGTCAAATTCGTACATGACATATCATCTCTGGTTGCCTAGTTGGCGTCAGATTCTGATCAAGTAATTAATATTATCAAAAAAAAATAATACATATACTAATTTATCAAAATATAAAGATCTTACTAAAATTATAAATTCACTTAAAGTGTATTAATTTTTTTTAATTAATCCTAGTTCATTTAAATAAATTGAAAATAATGCATATAGGTACATATGTAATCTCCATAGCCACCCGGGCTACAGCCCAAGGGAGCCCTAATGTGGCTCTGCCTTTGCCCATGTTACATTTTCCCTTCAGGCAAAAAAAAAAGTTATTATAAATCAATATACAATTAATTAGTCTTATATTTTAAGATTGTATAGAATGATAATAGATTATTATGAGTTATAATTATATAAATTACTGCTGTAATAATAATAAATTTTATAACTTAAAACTGTTACAAAAATATCATAGTAATATATAATACAAGTCAAAAAGAAATTAAAATTACAACTGAAAATAACCAGGTATGAATAAGGACTCATAGCAAATAAAGAATGCCAATGAATCAGGTGTAACCAACGCCACATCAATATAAAAGCCATTAAGTGGAACATTAGCGTCAATGTTGAATTTCAGCCACATAGCTCCTGGCCTTACCTAAATCCACACACTAAT
>CAOJBK010725287.1:0-12241 GCA_948294925.1 Codiaeum variegatum | reverse complement strand
TATCAACCCATGTATGCATCATCTAATATCACTGTTCAACTTACTCATCTAATGAGTATGCTCACGTGTTGTCATAACATTACATGTCTGTAGCATGAGACTCACTACTTCCATACCAATAAGTATCTCATACTTATCATGGATGTCAATAAATGTGATGGTCTTCCGGATTAATCGTGTCCCTACCAATAATACTATGACCATGAACAACTTTTAAAGTATCTGATAAAAGGCAATCTGTCTCCATATTCTCAAACTCTTTGAGAATAGATTCCTTTACAGAATACTTAAGGGACATATATACATTCCATACAAGGAATAAATTCATTTAAAGAACATATATACTAAAGCCAGTTGGGTATTCATTTACATTCACATGCTGAGTGCAAGCTTTAGGGCATACACTACTAACAATAAGAAGATAAGATTCAATTATGGCACATGAAGATGGAAGCTTGTCTCAAATGACAAAGCCTTCTTTGATATAAGCAACTTTTCACAATGGAAAGTCGAGACAAAAAATCTTTTGATAATTATCACATTGACATGTTTGATTTTATGTTAAATGATTATACACCTCTTACTAAAATTGTAAAAGATATGACTATTGAGTTGCCGTGAAGTAGATGAAGTACTAACTAAAGAAGACAACCTGGAAGGAAAAAGAGAGCTATGTCTATTATATTTAATATCCTCTCTAATGAAGAATTTAGTAAAGTTCATCATTGCTCAAATGCCTTCAACATTTGGAGAACTATGGAAAATTATCATAAAGGCACTCAACAAGTCAAACCTAAGAAGGTGTAAATGTACATCTATGAATATGAGCTTTTAAAGATGAAGCCAAATAAAATGTTATCTATAATAAGACCATCATTGGCAATCTAAAGAATCTTAACAAGCATTACACTTTAAAGGACATGAAAAATAAGATTCTCAAGGCCTTGCCTAAATGAATTTTGACTCTTAAGTGTCATAAAATTGAGGAATCCCATGACCTCTCAGCTCTTTATGCTAATGAGCTCATAAGTTTGCTTCTTACACATAAAATAACCATTGAAGGAGATAAAGGACCAAGTATGAAAGGGAAGTAATTGGACTTAGAAGCTTTATCAAAGGATTCTTAAGAGGGTGAAAGTACCGATGAGGAAACCCACATAAGTGATGAAGAAGATAAGGGAGTTACTATGATCCCCGGAATAGTGAATCATTTGTTGTAAAATAAAAGAAATCATAAATTTGATAATAAAAAGGCAAGTTCTAACTCATATTCTAAGTAGAGATCAAAAGATAAGAAAAATAAAATAATTGCTATGAGTATGGAAAACCCAGCCACGTCAAGCTAGAATATCCCAAGATTGAAGAAAAGAAAAAGAGGAACAAGGAAGACAAAGAAAAACCTGACATATACTTTTATACCATTAAAACAATTATCATGGCTCAAATATTAGATATAGTTCGTTATATTTATTTTTCACAGAGTTATATTCACCTAATGTTTGGGATAAATTTTGAAGAATTAAAAAAGACCAATCTCCACCTCTACTATCATTTTTCCCTTCAGCTATTTAGCACTCTCTCATGTAGGGCCAGTGCAACACCACTAGCCAATCATAGCCATGGCAATTAATAAGATAACCACGGCCAGGGCCACACCCCTTTGTCTAATTTGGAAGACTAAACGTCCTCTTCCATAGGACTTATCTCATTGTGTACAACAATGATATTTTGTACATGAGACAATGACTTCGTCATTTAAATATTGTTCCTTAAATTCATACAACACAAGAAGAAAGAGAATCATCAGGTCTCATATACCTAGTCACAATGAAACATTGTGTTATATATATATATATATATATATATATATATATATATATATATAAGTACTTACAAGTTTAAGGATAATAATGTACAAATAAATAATAAATTTGGCATTAAAATCATTTTAAGAATGCAATAAGGATAATTTACCAAAATATTTTATAATAACTTAGAAAACATATTTTTGCATACACGAAAGATAATATATGTATTTTCTTGGATTAGACATTATATATAGATAGTTATATTTAAAACTCACAACTTAACCATTCACCACGATCTACTGTGCGGCCATTCTTGCCAAGCTACAATTGTGTAAGAAAGTTGATGATAGTTTTGTGTAGGGTAACAATTTCTCTTTTGAGTCATGTTTCTTATTTTACTTTATTCCTTACTGTACCCATATTCTTATTTTCTTAATGCAAGGTTTATTTTGTTTGATTTCTTTGTTCACTAACCTATTTATTCTAGTTAATCCTTTGTAAAATTCTACAATTCAAGCTTAGCGGTGTTGTCCATCATACCTTTGCTTATCACTACAGTACTCAATTAACAGTTATCCTCCTAATTTTATACTTCCCATATGTAAATAAGTTTATCGATTTGAAGACTCAAATGTCTTTTGCTTTAGTGTTCCGATGTTGGCCCTGTTTTCCTAAAATGTTTTTTTCAGTTCCATGGGTCTAAGATTCACATTTCTATTGATTATAGAGCATTTTAATTCATTTTTGAATCTAAAATAAGGTAATCATTAAACTCTAGATAGTAGGTAACAAAACATGAAATTCTTGTCAATTTCGAATTGTCGATTTCGGCAATTGTGGTTGGCCTCTAAGTTGGGAAATCCTTATAAATTAGATTCTAAATTAATGTTAACAAATCTAAAATCACTAATTGAAAATTTTCTAAACTTCTAGGTTGTGGATATTTTTCAAGAATTTATAAGTTTTACCTTTAAAATTTTATAATTTTCCTTAAAAAGGACTTTAAACTTTTAAAAATAAATAATTTATAATCCTAACTTTGAATTGCCTGAAATTTTGTATCCATGTAAGGCATCAATTCTATGTAGTATAATTTTTAGGGATCAATTCATTTTAAATCTTACAAAATCATTATTAGAACCTGTATAGGTCCTTATTTCTGCTTAGACATGCATGCATGGTTCAAACCTTCAAGATACTTACCTAAGTTCATATCATATAATTTTTTTACTTCTTTGATTCTGTTATAAGATAATCTACATTGTATTTTTATTTTTCCTTTATTTTTTAGATTTTTTAAAAGACTCATTCCTAATAGTCAAGATTGTTACCTTAATGAACCTTTGATTGAACCCTTTGAGGTAACTCTTATTTACTTCGAAATTTTTTCTTCAAACCACTTTGCATGTTAAGATCTATGGTTAGGCTTATCATTAAAAAAAAAATAATTCACATTTAATGTTAGAGATGAGCTTGGATTTTAACTTATCATTTGATGCTTCTTTTGATGGAACTAGTATGTAGAGTTGATGTAGTTTTTTTATGCAATTATTTTTGGGTTTTGGTATATTTTATTTAGCTAAGTTACTAAGGTGAAAAAGAAGAAGTGTTCTAGAGGGAAAAAAGCTTAAGGTAAACCTCTAAATATTTTTGAAAATGAATTGTAAAAATGATCTTTTGACCTTATATTTTTTGCCAATTCCAATAAAAATATGACATATATATATATATATATATATAATTATTATATTATAATATTAATTTGACAAAATTATCATTTTGCATTAGTTTCTTATTTCATGTCACTTTGATTTTTATAAAAACTTTGGTGGTGAAATATTGCTCTCCCATTTCACTGCAATTGAGAACCTACATTTTTACCCATACAGAGCCTTATATGGCACCATTCTAATGAAGGGATGATAGATATTATTGTAGGTAAACTCTACTAATGGTAAATAGTAATCCCAACATCCTCTAAATTTTAGCACACTCATCTTAACATATCTTCTTGAATCTATATGGTTCTCTATATTTGTCCATTTAATTGAGGATGGAAGGCTATGCTAAACCTCAACTGTGTTCTTGAAGCCTCCTGAAACCATCGTTAAAATTTTAAGGTGAATTGAGTACTTTTATCAAATATGATTGTTATAGGTACACCATGTAGCTTAACAATGTTATCTATGTACACCTGAGTGTATTGTATTGCATTATAAGTTATTTTAACTTCTATAAAATGAGAAATCTTAGTTAACCTATCTATTAGCATCCAAATTCAATCATAATCATTCAAGGTTTTAAGAAATCCTACCATAAAATCAATAGTGACATTATCCTAGTTCCACTCTGAAATGGATGTTTCCTGTAGATATTTCTTCATTCCTTGCCACTAAAACCTAGTTTTCAAATTAGAGTACATCTTTGTTACTTCCATGTCTAAATTTTAGGGTATCTTCTTTTCTCCCTTAATATCATCCCAGTCAGCCTCACATCTTTAAGAACCATAACTCAATTTAAAGATTTTAGCATTTTATTCTTAACCCTAATGTTTGAGCCTACCCTATTCATCTGGTTCCTACAATCCATTAATGGCATCCCAACTTGTTGCGCCTTCTAGATTTCTTCACTCAAAGTGGGTCTTATTTGTAATTGAGCTATTAATACTAGAGATTCTAAGATTTCAATGTTCAATCCCTCATCTGTTACATTATTTATTTTCCTCACTACCTGCCTCTTATTTTGCTCGATATTTGACAAACTCCTCATTGATTTCCTACTCTATGCATTTATGACTACATTTGCTTTTCTTATATGATTTAGGATTTGATAATCATAACCATTAACTAATTCAACCCATCTTCTTTGCTTAAGGTTCAGCTCATCCTATTTCATAAGATGTTGTAGGCTCTTATGGTTAGTATAAATCTCACATTCTTTATATAAATAGTATCTCTAGATTTTGAGTGTAAACACTACAATAATCATTTCCAAGTTAAGAGTAGAATAATATCTTTCATATGATTTTTTATTGCCCATATGTATACGTTATCATCTTACTATGTGGCATTGATACACATTTATCATGTAATGCCTTGTAACATGCTATAGACTTTCCATTTCAGTTATTCCATTTTTTCTATAACTTTCCTTATTTACATGTTATTTTTATTGATATTTATTTCTTTAATCTGACCTTAATGCTCGAACTCTTTATTTACCTTATGCATTCCTATGAGATCTCATATACCTTAGAAATTTTGGTGCTTGGATGGATTAACTGACCTCTATTCTATGCCTTTTATGAATCTTATTAGATCATCCTTAAATGCTTTGTTCTCTCTTTGCTAGCTTAGATATAAATCCAAATTTAACATGAATATTTATATCATAAAGTTAATTATCGTAATCAATCACAAGTTCTGTGGGTTGATATTGCTTATATATTCATCCTTACAATCTAGTTATATTGGCTAGGCTATTACACAACATTTTAACGGGGTATTACTTTTCCAGTGTTCAAATAATTAGTCTATTGTTTTATATAACTTATGATTAACCTATAGAAATATGTGGCTATGCATAATTCAAAAACTAACTTGCAATCTTGGATTCATACATTATAATTTGGTATCTTCACCCTAAAAGAAGCTAACTTCTTCCTTATGACTACTTAAAGAAGAATTTATCCTAATGAAACCTTAATTTTATAGCCATAACATCTACCTTATCAAAATGAAACCATAGAATCAAGATATGCCAAAATCAGATTTAAAATGAGGCCGAAAACTAAAAAAAAAATTGGCCTAAATCGAACCAAACTAGACCAACCCAAATCGCCTGAACTGACCCAAACTGCCCATGGAAACCTTAGAGGACCATGGAGCCCTTGAGGAGTCTGCATGGCTCTATGGACATCGCAAACTTCTGTTGACTCATAAGGCCTTGCGGACGAGAGCCTCCACGGTATCCTCCGAAGCCCTATGAACCCTATGCCCATTTTTACATTTTTCGAGGCCTATAAATAGACCATCTAAAATATATTTCAACAAGTTTTCAGAGATGCCCAAACACTAGTAAGATTTTATGAGATACTAAAATACTTTCAAAATGAATCGTTTTGAAAAATTTTTTTATTGCATTTCTAATTTTTCTTTTAAGCAATCACAAAATCTTTTTATTTTATTTTTTATTTTTCTTTACCTTCTACGATGGTGTCACATTTTGGTTTTGTCAAACCATCCAATACTTTTGTTTTAATGAGTCGCGAAACAATGGTACCATATTCTGACTTTATTAATCTATTATTTTTATTATTTCCTGAACTTGACTAGGAAAAACATATTCAAAGCCATATAATTTTTTTAAAAAATCAAAATTGGACTGAAGACCTATTCAGTTAATCATTTTTAATTAAAAATGACTAACTTATAAATCCAAATTCCCTTTTTCAAAGTAACCCCACCTTCACAATAAGGGAAAATTGCATGGTCTTTGATTCCCTGTCAAAGGGCTATGCACACATGCCTCGTTTCTTAGGGAAACAACTCCAAATCCTTTTATTTTATGTTTTCCCTTAAATTTGTTTTCTTTTACTTTTTTTTTTATTCTTATTTTTCATTTTTGATTTTTTCTGTTATTGGTTCGTTATGTTATTACTTTTTATTGTCTTCTGTTTGATTTTTATTATTATTGTGAATCATATTGTGATTGGGGAATGTATACCTTTCCTATGCCCTCCCTAGTACCTCAATTGCTAGATGATGGATCCCTGTTATTTTTTTATTTTATTTTTCTTTCTTTATTACTTTTCATTTATGTTATATCTTTCATTCATGTTATAAACTATCATGCATCATTATATCTTGTTCATGCATACATGAAAACCTTATTTTAAACTAAGTCCTTATTGATCAAAGCCAAAAGTAAAAAATATTTTTCTAAAATGATTTTATAAACCAAACTTATAGTCTTCAAATTTTTCTTTGGTTTGAAGTTTGTTTTCTTACCATTTGGTAAATGTTTTTGGAGTCATTTTAAAAGTTCCTTCGCTCACCTTGAATTCTTTTCTAAAAGTTAAGTTGTGACTCACTTAGACACACATCATGTATTAATGGGCCCATAAAGGGGTCATCATATATAAGAATAAAATTTTGAGATTTGCTTAAGGAAGGTGGTTTCCTTAATCTCAAAACTTAAGGCATGTGTCACAACCTTGGAGGGTGAAGGCCTCACAATTGGCAACTCCACTTGGAAAAAAATTAAATTTTCTAAAAGTGGACTATTTTTGGTAAGCAAAATAACTTTTGGCTTAAAGTATATATGGAAAATTTTTTTATTCATCACTTTTGGATGCTTCTTTATTTATGTAAAAATATGGATTAAAAGAAACTTTAAGTGAGCTTCCCTCCTGGGGACCGCTTTGCCGATAGTGAAATAATCCAGGCCAAGGCATGCTCATTATTTATATTAATGGGATAATGTGATTACACATAGCTGCTAGACACACATGAATATCTTAGATTCACATGTGTTTAGGTATATCACACCTCTAGTCTCCGAGTAACAGCAAAACTACCAAACTTTATGTATTGACCATTAGAACCTCCCCTAAGGCTATATGTACCATAATATTGAATTTGGTATATCATCATGAAACCTCTTTTTATTCATCCATACATACATACATGCATCATACCACATAGAACTTAATCAAAGTAAATGTTCCAAAAAACTATATTGTCCACCCTTTTCTACCTTTGAAAACCATATCTGTTATGGTCATGTCTTACAAAATGTTGTTACCCATCTTCTCTTTCTAAAGATCACCATGTCTCAAAACAATATCAATGTTGCTGCCATTACCATCGATGTTGCTGCTCAATCCACCGACTTAGCAGCTTTCCAGGTTAACTTTATGAAAAACCAATATGAAAAGATAGAGTCTATAAGGGAGACCATTCTAGGTGAAGTTCAAAGCATCATGGCCTCTAATACTCAACCACCCATACCTAATCATGAAGCTTCCAGCTTTCATTGCATTGAGAAAAGAAAAGAACCTAAGGTTCATATTGTGCCTCCACCAAATGTAAAAAAAGCTGACACTGCTGCAATTACCGTCTCCTTAAAAAATCATATCCCAAATGAGACCTAATATCATCCTTTACTAAAAATGGTGATGGAGAAATATGAGAAAATAGATAAAATGTTGAAAACCATCAAAAGAGGGATAATATGGTTCATGTGGGATCCCTTAGTTTATTCCCCAATGCAAAACTGCCTCTTAAGTTGTAGATGCCTTTTATTAAGGAGTTCAATGGCACCACCTGTCTTAAAAACCATCTCAAATTTTATGATGGTGCCTTTAACCCTTTAGGACTATAAGAAAATATCCTACCTCGGATTTTCTAGAAATCACTTACTGGAGCTGCATTAAGATGGTGTATTTACTTAAACAAGTCCCAAAATTAGACTTGGGAATCCATTTACAACATGTTTGTCAAGCAATATCACTATAAAATTGAGGCTGATGTGACAAAGAGAGACCATGAGACAACCAAATAAAGCTTGAGGGAAACCTTCTCCTCATTCATTACCAAGTGGAGAAAAAAAGTATCATAAGTGGTAAACAGACCAACTGAGACTGAAAACAAGTTGATATGATTATTAAGAATTTACTTCATATGCATCAAGATAGACTGGTCGTACAATATCATTATAATTTCAAAACTCTAATTTCTACTGCCTCATGCATTCAAGACAGATAGATGTTGGGTATATTCCAAACTACTTCATAAGATACAAGAAGCCCATCCATCAAGGAAATGTTACTAAGAAACATAGCGTAGTCAATGCCATCTCCACTCGAAAGGCAATCTAAATAGAAAGGAGAAAATTTTCGGATATGGGTGGTAGCCTTTATTTTCCTAATCTTTCTCTTCTCCCAGTAAAGTGGAATTGATCCTAAGGTATCTTTGTGAGTCAAGTTCTGTTATTTTAAAGTTCTCCAATTCCTTTAAAGGTTGTGTTCTCTTCTGGGCCTCCTTTTAAGATATTTGTACCATGTCCACTTCTATATGTAACATGGCCCTCCTTTTCTTCACAGGTTCTACACTAACCTCCTCTGAGGGGCCCTTTAAACCTCCAAATTTGTCCCATTTGGCAGAAGGACTGTGACCCTTCTTCATCTCACATTCACTTCTGTATCTAGATCATATAGGGGGGTCTTCCTAATAGTATATTGTAGGCTATTGGAACTTTTATAACTATAAAATTTCCATCACTATCACATTTTTAGGACATGCGCCTATTATGAAGGGTACTTCTGTTGTCCGCAGGGAAGGTGTCACTCTCCAGTCCAATGTTCCAATAGGGCTCTCTAGTTCTATCAAATCGGACTCTCCAAAACCCATCTTTGTGAATTCCACATCAGAGAGTGAATTGACTGAGCTCCCATTATCCCTAAAGGCCCTTTACACTATAAAATTATTGATGATGGAAGTGATCACTACTGGGTCTGCTTGGAGCTTGGGTTGCTGATCTCTCTCTTAGGATAAATTCTTTATTCCATTATAGAACACATATTCTAGATTCTCGGCTTAGTTGTTGCTAAGGGTTACGTCAAGAAGACCTCCCATCAACTAGGCTATATCTCTTAATAATCCATAATTTACTACTCCCTTCACCTTTTTTTATTGGCTTGGCTTCCTATGGCTCCCTCCTTTCAAGAAAAACCCTTCAAATATCTCTATTTGTTAAGTCTTCCAATATCCTTCAATAAGGTTTGACACTTATTGACATCATGTCTGTGTGTGGCATGAAACTTATGATAGCAGACTTTGACTCTTATTTTGGGTCTTCCTGAAGAGGTTTAGGCTTTTCCATGTCTTTGTTCTAAAAGGAGGCAAAGGCCACTTTCGGGGCTACTGTGGGAAGGGTTAGTTTATAAATATATAGGGTACTCCTAGTTGCCCCCTTAATTTTTGGGACAAAACTAGTTGTGTCCCACTTTCTTCTTCACCTTTCTCTCAGGCTTAATCACTATTTTATTTGCCCACATTTTAGCCAATTCTTCTAGGTGTATTTTTCATTATTTTTTCTACATATTTAGTACATTTTTCTCTAAAAATTACATTTAATCCACTTGTTAAGTGTTTTTTAGTATAATTTAGGTTCCAACACAAAATCAAGATTTTTAGAGCAAAAGGCTAGGTTCCCAAGTGAGGAAAGTTCAATGGAGGAGTTTTTGAAGGGTTCCAAGAACTAAGATGTCTGCACAGACCATGCAAAAGAGTATTTTTCCTGTGCATATGAAGTTTAGCCATGAATGTTATTGAGCTAAAGTTAGACTGTCTACATGAGTCGTACAGAAGTGAATCTAGGTCGTGTAGACACTTAAAAGCCATTCATATCTCTGTTTCAAGATGCATCAACTATACGGGCTATATGGATTTGCAAGGGTAGTGCATAGCAGTTGAGGCTGTGAAAACATGTCGACTTTGACATTATTCAAACGTAATTTTCACTCTTTTTTTGATATATTTCGTACCTTAGAAGAGATCTAGAGATAGATTTTCCTATCTTTTAGGTTTTGGAACTAGTTTTCTTATAGATTTCATTTAGTTTAGCTTAGATTTGTAGTGTTTCATTGATATTGGCTTGTAAGAAGAGTTTAGAGTTGAAATTCTTCAAGAGATTGAAGGAATTTCTGCAACTTTCTCAAGGTTTAATTCATCAATTTGTTTCATTGATTTATCATTGGGTTTTTGTATTAAGATATTAAACATGATTCCATTAAAGATTAAAGCTAATTTGTTGATGATTTCTTCCGTTATGAGCTAAATTCCCATTGTTTATGGATTTGTATGAGATATTCATGATATGAACATGAGTGTTTTGGTCTTTGGATTATGCCATGCTTTTACTTAATTGAATTGATTGCTTGACTATAAACTATTATTTTATCACCAATTAGTTTGATTAAGGGGTTGGGTGATGGAGCAAGAGTGGAAATCCAAACTCAAAACTCATTCAATTAGGATCTAAAATAAATTAGAAATATAAGTTTTAGGATTTAATTAGATTGTTGATGCATGTTTTTGCTAGATTATTTCTATATATGCTATAACTAATAGGATAAGCTCTAGTGATTGATTGTATTGAGAATTGAATCATTTTGGCATAATTGATTGACCCGATTCTCTAAAGTTCATAGACGATTGACTATTGATTGTAAATCTTTAGACTTTCATATTGCATTACTCATATCTTTAATTCTATTTGCTTTTAGTTTAATTATTATTTTAAATTTAAAAACCAAATCAATTTTACTTTTATTGCAATCTTGAAACAAATAGATAACAAATTTCAAGTTTCATAAGAGAATACAACCTTAGGTGCTCATTTTATACTATGATAGCTTGTATACTTGTGGTCGCTTTTGGTCGGTATAATTTATAGCGAAAATTTTTTTGGCGCCATTGTTAGGGAACTATTAATGCGTTATTTGTTTGTTTCTTTGTGAATACTTTTATTTTAGTTTTTTTCTTTTACTTTTTTTTTCTTTTCCAAATTTTATGCATAGAAGAAGACCTCTAAATGGAGAGATTCTTCCTTACTTTGATAACATTTATAGGATCAGACTAGAACAGAGAAGGCTGGAAAACACGGTGGATCCGCCAGCCGTTGACATGCCACTAGAAGATCAGAGGGGGGAGGAGATTTTTTATCTAGAAAACCAAGGCCTCAAAGAGAAAATAATTATTCATCCTAGAAATATGGGGGATCAAAGATGATTGATGAAGGATTTTTCCAAGCTGATCATCAATATAGCTATATCCTGTATCTGTTTAGACACGACATCTAGAAATTATGAGCTGAAAATAATACGTTACAATATGCTGCCGTATTTTTATGGAGTGGCTAATGAGGATCCCCTTAACTTCATTTGGTATTTCTACTCCATCATTCAGACCATCTCACTTCAAGGTCTGACCTAAGATCAGTTAAAGATGAGGTGTTTTTCTTACACCTTAAAGGATGCTTCTAAGACTTGGCTCATGACCCTCCCTCCTGATTCCCTTCACTACATAGGAGGCCATCTATAACAAGTTCATGGGGAAGTTCTATTCCCATCAAAAGATAGATAATCTTTGTATAAAAATTGCAACATTTTCACAAATGGAAGGCGAGCCTTTCCATGAGGCATGGGAAATATTTAAAATGTTGCAAGTTCAATGTCCACACCTTTAGTTCCTTCTTCAGTTGCTCAATAAATTCTTCTATGATGATCATACTTCTTAGAACCAAGGTATAGTGGATAATGCTACAAGTGGCTTTATGAGTGAGATAACTTCTGAGGAAGCCTTTAAATTGTATGAGATGTTTGGAGCTAAATCCTAGTAGAAAAGTGTGAAGGGATGGAGAGCAAGTGT
>CAOJBK010725186.1:0-10119 GCA_948294925.1 Codiaeum variegatum | reverse complement strand
TTATCTGGCATATTGGTGGCTATGGTTTGTTACTGTTTACATACCGATGCTAATCATGTGTTGGCATATGGCATGTAGTGGCCATAATCAGTGGTATGTTGGGTTAAGTGTTCAACCAAGAAAGGATTCATTAACTTGGGTAATGAAGGAAGGGATCCTATGACTTCTGGTTGTTTTTTATATGCAAATCCATGGCTAGAGTGGATTAGGTTCATTAGGAAGAGTTTCTAATAGGAACCGATTTATCAAGAACTCACATTGGATAGAGGTCATATGATCTGGCACATAGGGTTTGACTATTATATGACCCTAGCTAAGATCAAAAATCCGTAATGAATGGATTCTAGTGCACAGTAATTATGATCGAGAGGTCCATGCAATGTCAAGGATATGATCACCGACATTCATTTCTAATTAGGTACTCGTGATATGTTATGCTAGAAGTCACTCACAACTTATGGGACTAAGTTTGTAATTAGGATAACACATTGGTGGGAAGAAAAGAGTTTTCTTTATCCCATTGCTAATTAGAAAATGAACCCAGTAAGCCACATACCATATAGCAATTCCCATTAGCTTGTTTGAATCATATTAATGATTAATTAAAGAGTTTAATTAATTGTTAATGATGATTGAATTAAACATATAATTAAATTTACAAGGATGTTAGCATGTCTTGATGTTTAATTCATAAAAGGATAATTTCAATTATGTCATCGTTTGTATAAGATACAAATGGGTATGACTAATTGAAATGGTTTTTGACAAACAAATAAAACAATTAAGCTTAACATGAGATGTTAACTTAATCCACATTAGATGTGGTTAATTGAGGTTTAAAGGTGATTCCTACTAATTATATGCTTAATCTTGTTGACTAATTAACTAATCAAATAGTCAAGTTTCAACTAGAACAAGTAATCATATTTCCTAACATATTTCCTTAATTAAAGGAAAAGTTGTTGGAGAAGTTATGAGATATAAATAGGTTGGCTTCATCTTTTTGCCTAACAAGACACTCAAACCTAAAGGATGAAGAAAAACTATTCATCTTCTTCAACCTTAGGTTAGAGAGAGAAACTCTCTAAGAGTTAGAGAGAGAAATCTTGAAATTCACACAAAATTGAGAAAGTAAGTTTATTTTTAAGAAGAGGTCTTCAAACACAAACTCTTCTTCAATTAACCTTTGAAAAAGGAGTGTGGAGAACCTTTTAAGTCCAAAGCTAATCCTCAAGTCTCAAGTTTTCAAGTAAAGGAGCTAGGATCAAACATTTGGGTAACCAAAGAGAGAAGATTCAAGCTTCTTGAAGAGAATTAGAGAACAAGATTTTGGAAAAAGCTAGGTATGTTTCAAGATTGAGGCTTCGTACTTGATGAGCTTAACGAAGGAGGGCGAGTTGTATTCTTACTTCAAACCTTTCTTTGTTCAACTTGTGTTTTGTACACAAATTGGTGAAATATCCTAGGTTGAAGTTATGGGTACAAACCTAGGTTTAGACATTTATCAAAGAGTTTGATAAATGACTAAACTCTCTATGTTAAAAGTGTGTTGACATAGAATTGATTTTCAAAGAGTTTGAAAATTTCTAATGATTTTGTTAAAAGAGTTTTGACAAAATGTTTTATACGCAAACCCTCGGTTATGGCAATGTTTCAAAGTGTTTGATTAATTGCTTAACATAATTTTTGTTAAAAGAGTTTTAGCAAAATTAAGTTTTTGAAAAATTTTTAAAAATCGAATCTTTCACGGTTCGGATTTTTCCTCTACTACCGTTGCGCGACTCCATAACGTTTCCTTCACACAATACCATATATGCATTCCCATCAAATGTTTTATTATATTTAAGTATTATTGTTTGCACCATAGTTTTATGATGGGTAAAATCCATTAGAAGCCCATTGATTGTTAAGTCCGTGGAGTAATAGATATCCAAGTCTGTTATATAGAGCACAAGATAAACTCTACAGTACTATGAAAAATTCTAGAAAAATTTGACAACAATCATTTAGGATATCCTATGGAAGTGGGGCTAGAGTTGTCAAATTAAGGAATGATTAGATAATTCAAAAATTATGTGAAACATTAGTGGTTAATAGCAGTTGGAGAATTTTACATATTGGGTCGGAAGTTATTATAGATTTCAATTTTAGAGTATTTATTGTGTAAGAACTATTTAATCAAGAACTGGCAACGATGATAAACCCCACTCAATTCACTATACAATAGATCA
The DNA here is from genome assembly GCA_948294925.1 of Codiaeum variegatum. Lineage (NCBI taxonomy): Eukaryota > Viridiplantae > Streptophyta > Magnoliopsida > Malpighiales > Euphorbiaceae > Codiaeum > Codiaeum variegatum. The sequence goes on along the minus strand of CAOJBK010725186.1, from coordinate 7,888 downwards.
TGTACCATTTTTCTTCAATGGACTATCATATTAGAGATGTGTGCTCTAAAGTTATGTACATTGTATATGTTTGTAAACATAATTCCTAAAATGACAATAATATATATATTTTTTGTTTAATTATTTGTTAATTTTATTGTTAAATATATATATGTTTCATAAGTTTTTGTGGAACAGAATCCATTCTTAAATTCAAATTTATCATGAGCTTCAATTATTAACTCTTCAAAAAATTTATCTTGACAAATGCAACTTATTATAAGTCACTTAACTGCAAGTAGTAGCATATCATATCATGTTTAGGTGAAAAATAGTATAGTTATCGTTCTACGATTATGCATTTTCTAACTACAAAATCAAATATATAATGACCAATAAAATTAATTTCTTAAATACACATTCAGATAAAACTATAATTTAATTTCTAATAAATTTACAAAATCAAATCGGATTAAATGAATCAACAAAACAAAACAATAAATATCTACTATAAATTCAAACATTTTATGATTTTTAAAAAGATATTAAACCAAGACAAATTTATAATGCATTGGTCCAAGAAATATTCCTCAGTTAAAAATAATAAATTAAATGAAACTTTGGTAATCAATTTATTTAAACAAATGAATAACAATTTCAATTAGTTCCAAAACATCTCTTTTATTTCACAATTTCTCTTTCTTTTGGTCTTCTTAACTAATTAACATTTTATAATTTATAAATATATATGTAAAATTTCTTCTTGTAAAATACCAATTAAAACTCTGAAGAAAAAAAACTCATAATTACTTATATTTCTCATCTCAATCCATTTAATTACAATAAAATTTATATTAAACATAGTTTCAAACATTTCCAACTAAATTATTAAATATGAGAACTACAAGTTTTCAGAGATTACCATCGCATATATTGGTAAAATATGCTTGAAGACATAATTATCAAATTAAGAGAGAGTTATTGTGTTTCAGTCAAAAAAAAAAAAAAAAAGAGAGAGAGTTATTGTGTATGCACCATGCTCTTGCCGCCTTGTTCCATCACGGCCGCCATTGCTGGTGGCCATTGAGAGTTTGGTCACATCATCTAGAACATCTCATCGCCAGGAGTTCAGGGATGGTAATAGTTCATAGAAATTCATTGCGGTTCCACCGAATCAAGCTTTTAAAGTTGTGATTTATTGAATTTGTCAAGCTCTGATTCCATTGTTGTTTGTCTGTCAAATCGCATATGGTTGCTATCAAATGAAAACTTGTGAAAAGGACTCAGTCTTGCATGGTCTCTGGATCATGCAGCAGTGTGGTCCAGGGCCCACAGAAAAAAAAGCACTCCTCCCTATTCTCTCTCACTGTGCAAAATCTACAAACTTAAAAAATGAAAGTGGAAGCGAAAACAAAAATGAAAACGAAAACAAAATCAATTAAACTCAAAGAAACAGTATTAACAAGTTCAAAGCACAACGAAGCTAATGATGATAGCAAGTTTGGTGATGAGAACTTTGTTTTTTTGAGGATTTAATTGAATTGAAAAGAGGATTTGATACATGGGTTGTTGTAAATGAAGATATTGCAGTGGTCATGAGCTAGAGCTTGGGGCATAAGTAAAAGGTCGTTTCACTATTTATCTCTCTATCTTGTTTATATTTTTGTTTATGTATAATTTCACATCTAATGTACAAATCAGATATTTTAAATGTATATTTTTATTATTTCTAATATATATTAAGGTACACATAATATATAATTTAGATATATACTTTTGTATATAGTCTGAATAATTATTTTATAAAAAAAATCATTTCTGAAATATCTAATGTATAATTTAAATATATGTAAAATATAATTCAAATATATATAATATATATTTCTATTTTTCAATAAATAATTTAGACATATAAATAAATATATATATCGGTAATTTTAATGTATATTTTTCCAATTTTTAATGTACAACACAGATGTATGATATATGATTGCTATAAAAAGTGTAAAAAAAAATAATTGAATAATTCAGGTATATAAACAAATATATATTTATGTTATTTTAATATATATTTTATCAATTTTTAATATATATTTCTTTTATTTTTAATATATAACTTGGATGTATAATATATGATTACTATAAAAAAATATAAAAAGAATATAATATGAATACAATATTTATATTTAATGTAAATTTACAATGAATATAAGGTAAATATATAATAAATATAAGATGAATGTGTAATGAATATTCATTAAAAATAAAATTCAATTGTATTAAATAAATTAAATAAAAAGGGAAAAAAATAGAAAAACATGAAAAATGAGGAGAAATTTCTTTTTAAAAAAGTTATGTAGAGTGTGGGAATTGAACCCACAATCCAATGCTAAAAATGAAGTTGACAAACTATCTCATCTGCACCTATCTATTGAAAATAATTGCTCACGTTCAGAGACGGATGGAGGGGAGAAGGAAGGGGGTCCAGGCAGCCCTCCTTTCCTTTGGAAAGTATTAAAATCATACATTCATTTTATCAATTTGACCCCTTTAATATATATACTAGAATGAATAAAAAATTATAAAATAAATTTTTCCTACAAGAAAAATATATTTTTCTTATATTTGTAATGATATATTTTTTTTAACCTTTCATAAATAAATGCAAATTTATAAATTTTAATATGAAATTTTGATATTTAAAATTTGCTACCTATATAAATGGATCATCTTTGAGAAAATTCTAAATCCGTCGCCGTCAGGACCATATAAGATTTTGCCTGTAAAAGGAGCTTTCTTTTAATATCAATCTGGCTTGAAATGTGGCTGGAGGTGGTAGGAATCGGCCTCAAAAATTACTGCTCTGCCCCTCTGATCTTTTTTGGTTCGCCGATCAGTTTCTCTTTATTTTTATTTTATTTTTTTTCCTTCACTGTTTGCTGTCAACTTTGACAATTCAACCTAGATACCATGCATTGTGGGCTCCTTTTGATGACAAATTTCTTCCTTTTTATTTCATTTCATTTTTTTTTCTTTTTAAATTCTCTTTAGTTTTATTATTAAAACTAAAATCTTTAATATAAATAAAAGATATGATAAAGGTTCAATTTACTAACCCTAAGAAACTTTGAACTTCAGTCACATTTCTTGGCGGATTCCACTCCATAATAGCTTTCATTTGGCGGGGTCAGGCATAACACCATTCCTCGACATTACATGTTCCAGAAAAACTACTTCATCCATCCAAAACCCTCACTTACTCAACTTTGCATACAATTATTTCTCCCTCAGAATCTGCAAAACTATTTTTAAATGTTGTTCATGCTCATCTCTGTCCCTTGAGTATATCAGAATATCATCAATGAAAATGACCACAAATTAGTCTAAATACTCTTGGAATGTGCGATTCATCAAGACCATAAATGTTGTTGGTGCATTAGTCAACCCAAAAGGCATAACTAGGACCTCATAATGGCCATAACGAGTGCGAAAAGATATTTTCGGAATATCTTGTTCTGCTACTCTCAATTGTCAATAGCCCGATCTTAAGTCAATTTTGGAAAAGATTGTAGCTCCTCTCAACTGGTCTAGCAAAACATCAATTCTAGATAGCAGATACTTATTCTTTATTGTAACTCGATTCAGCTGTCGATAGTCAATGCACAACCTCATATTGCCATCTTTCTTCTTCACGAATAAAACTGGTGCTCCCCACAGCAAAGTACTTGGCCTGATAAACCCTTTCTCCAACAATTCTTCCAACTGCTTTTTCAAATCTTGCAATTTGACTAAAGCCATTTTATACGGTGAAATAGAGATTGGAGCAACCCCTGGTAAAGTCTCAATAGTAAAATCAACTTCCCTTTGCGGCGTCAACCTAGGTAAATCATCAAGAAAAACTTCAGGAAACTCCCTCACTATTAGAATCTATTCTAAGCCAGGACTTATCTTACTTGCATTCATCATGTGAGCCATATACGCCTCACACACATCTAACATCAATTTCCTTGCTTTCAGAGCAGATATCTGTTAGCAGTGTATGCCCTATATCTTACACTCAGTATGTGAATATAAATGAAAACCTAACTGGTTTTAGTATATATGTTATTTAAATGAAACCATTCCTTGTATCGAACGTATCTATGTTCCTTAAATATTCTATAGGAAATCTATTCTCAAAGATTTTGAGAATATGAGTGATAGATTTCCCTTCATATAGATGATTTAAAGGTTGTTCATGGTAATAGGATTATTGGTATGGATGCCATTAATCTAGAAGATTATCATCTCTGTTGTCATCCATGATAAGTATGAGATACTTATTAGTATGGAGGTAGTGAGTCTCATGCTGCATACATGTGATGTCGTGACAACACGTGAGCATACTCATAGTATGACTAAGTTGAACAGTGACGTTTGATGATGGATACATGGGTCGTTACCAACTAGTCAATATCGCATCATCTAGATCATGATTGTGCATATAATCCTTAGACTTAAGGTGACATTATATTTGGCATATTGTTGACTACAGTTTGTTACTACATACATACCAATGCTATTCATGTATTGGTATATGGCATGTGATGGCCGTAATCAGTGGTATGTTGGGATAAGTGTTTAACCAATAAAGGATTCATTAACTTCGGTAACTAAGGAAGGAATCTTATGACTTCTGGTTGTTCTTGATATGCAAATCTCTGGCCAGAGTGGATAAGGTTCACTAGAAAGAGTTTCTAGTAGGAACGAGGTTTATCGAGAACTCACACTAGATAGATGTCATAAGATCTAACATATAGGGTTTGACTATTCTGTGACCTTAGCTAAGATCGGGAATCCATAATGAAGGGATTCGAGTGCACGTTAATTATGATCGAGAGATCCATGCAATGTCAAGGATATGATCATCGACATTCATTTTCTAATTAGGTAGTCATGACATGTTATGCTAAACATCACCCACAACTTATGGGACTAAGTGTGTAATTAGGTTAACACACTTGGTGGGAAGAAAAGAGTTTTCTTTATCCCATTATTAATTAGAACATGAACTTAGTAAGTCACGTACCATATAGTAATTCCTATTAGCTTGTATGAATCATATTAATGATTAATTAAAGAGTTTAATTAATTGTTAATGATAATTGAATTGAACATGTAATTAAATTTACAAAGATGTTAGCATGTCTTGATGTTTAATTCACAAAAGGATAATTTCAATTATATCTTAGTTTGTATGAGATACAAATGAGCATGACTAATTGAAATAGTTTTGGACAAACAAATAAAATAATTAAGTTTAACATGAGATGTTAGCTTAAGCTTAATCCTCATTAGATGTGGTTAATTTATGTTTGAAGGTGATTCCTACTAATTATAGCCTTAATCTTGTTGATTATTTGAATAATCATGTAGTCAATAAGACATAATCCCTCTTTTCCTCCTTAATTTAAGGAAAATTAAAAGAAAGGGTATGGGCTGTATAAGCCATGGTGTATCATCTTTTTGTCTAAGTGATTAGAAATAATCACTATTCATCATCTTCTTCCTCTATCATCTTCTCTAAGAGTTAGAGAGATATGCTCTCTAAGAGTTAGAGAGAGAAATCTTCAAATTTACACTAAATTGAGAGAGAGATTGTTTTGAAGAAGAATTCTTCAAACACAAACTCTTATTCAATTAACCTTTGAGAAAGGAGTGTGGATAAGGATTAAAGGCCAAAATCTAATCCTCAAGTCTCAAGTTCTCAAGTAAAGGAGCAATGATCAAACATTTGGGTAACAAAAAAGAGACGATTTAAGCTTCTTGAAGAGAATTAGAGAACAAGCTTTTGGGAAAAGCTAAGTGTGTTTCAAGCTAGAGGCTTCGCACTTGACGAGCTTAATAAAGGAGGGCGAGAGGTATTTTCACTTCAAACTTTTCTTTGTTCAACTTGTGTTTTGCACACAATTGGTGAAATATCATTGGTTGAAGTTATGGGTCCAAACTTAGATTTAGGCATTTATCAAAGAGCTTGATAAATGAATAAACCCTCTATGCTAAAAGAGTTTTGACATAGAATTGATTTTCAAAGTGTTTGAAAATTTCTAATGATTTTGTTAAAAGAGTTTTGACAAAATGTTTTTACTCAAACTCTAGGTTAGGGCAAAGTTTCAAAGAGTTTGAAAATTTGTCAAACCTAATTTTGTTAAAAGAGTTTTAGCAAAATTTAGTTTTCGAAAAAGTTTTGAAAATCAGAATTTGAATCCTTTTACAATTCTCTTTTCCTTTTTGCTTCCGCTCTGGGATGTTTTCTCCTTCAAATGGTAGCTGAGCCACCCAATTTGTTATGTAAAACCATGGTTGTGTTGGCATGTTTGTTGGAGGCAAAAACTATCAAAAAGTGCAATTTTTGGCTTTAACGGGCAATGTTTATGTGTGTGACTATTGCCCATGAAGCAAAATTTTGGTACTGCCTATTCAGTCACGGCCAATGTTCACGCCCGTGAGCATTGCCTGTGACGTGAATGGAAGGTTCTGTACCTTGGTTGAAGGTATTTTTCTTCAATCATAACCTTTATCCAGGCCTTTGAAGTTTTCCCGTGAGACCCTCACAGGCAATCCCCAAGCCCGTGATGATTGCCCGTGACTGGAAATGGAAGTCCAGTATTATTGGCAGTGAGCTCTTATATTGTCTTGGCCAATGTTCACGGCCGCGATGATTACCCGTGAGGGTCATCACACCTGTGTTTTTTGCCAGTGACTGGTACATGAAAGTCTGGATTTTGGCAAATTGCACATCACGACCAATCCTCACACCTATGATGATTGCATGTGATGACATAGTATTTAAGATTTTGAAGTTTAATACTTCTAATCCAAAGTTACTTATCTCAAAGAGTTTAGGATGCTATTGGGCCATTGTCCTATGTCTCTAATAAGTATATTTGGACTTCAAAGAAATAAATATGAGATATTCAAGTTTTGGAAGAGTTCCAAAAGGTTGAAGTACCTAAACATATACCTAATGTATAAGAGTTATATATTATTATTATGTGTTTGTAATGGCATGAATGGGTGATCATGGACTTTTAACTTAACAATTGATATTGTGAGGAATGTAATATTATTTTATCATTTATGGGATTGTAATTAAGAGTTAATTACTAGTTTAGAGTTTTTTCAGATTCATTGAGCCTACGAGAAATATTTTCTTTATAATATCGCCTTGGTATGCCAATGATACTTATGTACATATGAGATGTGGAGATGCAAGAGTAAAAGAATGTTCAACCCATGAAGATGCATAGTGGGAGCAAGAAGATTAGAGTAATCTTAGAATGCTTATAATTTGAAAACCTAAAATCCTTACTCATTCCTTGTGGCTGGGAATTAAGGCCTTAAGTCTATGATCATGCTTATGTGTATTATTTCCCATTTTATAAATATGTATATGAGATATATGTATGAAGCATGTGATGCATATAAAATGGATGATCTGCAAATTGAGACCTAATTAATAAGGCCCAAAAATCATCCAAAGTTTAATATTAAGTCATGGCTATCCATTGGAGAAATGAATCTTGGAAACATATTTTCGAACTTGTTTTCTTGAATTTATTGTACAACATGAGATGGTGTGAGTATGAGATACATTGTATGACAAGAACGGTAATGCATACCTGAGTTATACGATGTTCAAATCATCATACTCACTGGTCCAATGGGTTTGACTTAACTAATGTAAAAGGCCAAGAATGGCAATGCGTACTTGAGTTGTACGATGTTCATATTCACTGGTTCAATGGGTTAGACTTAACTAATATGAAAGGCCAAGAACGGTAATGTGTACCTGAGGTTGGAAGCATTAGGAGCTAATAAATCGAATCTCACATGAGATGTGATAAATAAGAGTTGTTCACTTGTGAGA
>CAOJBK010724944.1:0-15046 GCA_948294925.1 Codiaeum variegatum | reverse complement strand
ATATAACAAAAATATATATTTTATAATATATATATTTTTTTACTCTAAAAATTTTTTTTTTTTTTTTTTATTTATTTTTTTTTTTTTTTATCTCAAATATATATATATATATATATATATAGAGAGAGAGAGAGAGAGGATATTATAATATTATGAGCTCCATCCGAACCTGGGCAGCTGTCAGCGTGCCTCCAGGTTTCTGGTCCGGGGAAACCAGTTGTGGGGTCAAATTGCGCATGACCTAATTTTGCCAAGTCCCACTTTAGATGAACCCCTTATGGGTCCGTTAGTTGCACATGTGCATGTGTAAGTCTTCACTTACTTTTTAGAAAATCGTTTAATTTTCATGGTAATTAAGAAACTAAAATTAACTACTTTTTGAAAATGTAAGATTTTGCCCAATTTTGAAGGAAGAGGCAAGCTTCGAACCAAAGTGTGGATCCAGAAACTCGTGATTGATAAAAACATTTTGTTTTAGAAATTTAGTTTATTTTCTAAACAATTTTGGCATGAAATTGATTATATGGTTTTGGTTTTAAAAAAGAGTTTTCGTGTGTGCATGGCATACCATTATGTTCCATGAACAGAATATAGCATACTAGAATGATGCATGAGCAATTTTATGGCATGAATGACAATTATTAGTGGAAAAATGATAAAATAACAAAAATAAACAGGGATCCTTCTTCTAGCCCTGAAAGATTCTAAGAAGGCACACATCCCCAAAAGGCTAACTAAAAGTAAAATAAACAGAACACACAATTACGTCAAAATGCTGAAAATTACAACAAAGGGGATCCCTTCTTCAATATGAAAAGGTCGAGCAAGGGCACACATTCCCCAAATATTAGAGAACTACGATAATAATAATGATAAAAATATAACTGAAGAAAAGCACAGAAAACATAAATTAAAATGACATAAAAAATAAGAAAAAAGGGTGTAAAATGGTTTAGAGTTGAAGCCTTATAATGGCTTGCCTGCGCATCTCTTTGAAAGGGCTGGCGGTTGTTCTGAAAAATAGTAGTTGGTGGTTGTGCTCAGAAACTAATTCATTTTAACTTTAAAAAATTAACCGGAAAGACTATTTACCAATTCAAATTTTGATTAATAAAAAAGAAGTTTGATAATTGTTAATTCTCTTAAATAAGTTTTTAGGTATTTTAATTCAGAACCAAAGTTAAACACCATACCATTTGGATATATACTACCTTTAGCTTTAGGGCCTTTGAAATTGGAGATTCTGACGGTTTGATTAAGCCAGATTAGGTCTCCGTTACATTGGAGAGGTCTGTTGGAGAATTGACTGAGAGATAACCCTTGAACCGTGGAATGAATTCTTGCCCAAAATTTAAGACGTCTGGTGTTTGGTCAGAATTTTGGTGTTTTGAAGTATTTTTGAGAGAGTTCGGAAGATGTTTGTCTTAAAAAGATTGTCTGGAAAATATTATGGTAGAGGTTCAATGTGAAAATGTGTTCTAGAAAATGTTTTAGCAGAGTTTTGATATGAAAAATTTTCTTTGAAAAGGTGACTTGGAGATTCAAATTTATAGAGAAACAGAGTCAAAAAATTAGAAATATTAGGCCCGTGTGCCAGGCCTTTAGCTCATGCGCCAAAGTCTTGGCGCATGGGCTTGGGCCTTAGCTCGTGCGCCCAGTTTTCATGGTCCAGTCTAGTCTGATTAGGTTCAAATTTTTGGATTTTCTAGGTCCGATTTGAGCACGGTTTGAACCAATGGGCTAGTATTGACGAGTCATATTTAATGGTGAAAAAATATGGATTAACAACTACCCCTCTTAGCAAGTTCATTTTGAGAAAAAGTGAATCTTGATAATGTAGATTAAATGTCCAAGAGGGGGTGAATTGGACTCTTTTACGTACGAGTCAACTAGCAGCACAAATTAGATCTCAAAGGTATTGATTTATTAAAAATATGTTCTAATGCAGTAAAAGCACAAATATGATATGATAGAACTATCTATCTTTTCCCTAAAATTGATTGTTCATATATCATAAAGAATTAAGTTAAGATTTCTTCTGATATTCTTAGCAGTTAACTAGCTATTAGATTAGTTGTTCTATAGTTCAGATCAAGATCAATAAGATCAGTTTTAGAGCAGAGTCTGTTTAATATAAGTGAACAGAAGTGTTAAATGCAGAATCAGCTAATGAAACTACTGGGAAGATGTATGCAGCAACAAATAGATAGAGCAAACATAGAAATTTATAATGGTTCGACACTAACGCCTACATCCAATCCACAAGGATACCACCTTGAGTATTTCACCTTGAAGTGGCCATTCCACACACACACACACACACACACACACACACACACACACTATATATATATATATATATATATATATATATATATTAAATCAATTAGAAGCTATAATGAATCAGTATTTTTCAGAAGTGGTTTCCCTAAGAATGATTGTCAGTTGTTATAAGGGTGTAACTGACAAGGAGTCGTTAGGGATATGTCATCAAATTAGAAAATCAGGAGTTACCAAAATAAACTAAAAATTCACAAATATTCTTGTTCCGACACATGTACGCATGAGATTAGAGATTGTAGCAGTTTGTTTGTCATTTCTTTCTCTCTCATCATGTTTTTCAAATTTAAAATCAATACATATCAGATTTCTTATGTTAATATCCTAATCAGATATCAGAAGCACTAATAGATAAAGACATATTAGGACATTTCATTCAAACATAACAAAAATAAACTTTGACCTTATTCTAATAGAAAGAATAAATTAATTTGGGGGAAATTAATAAATTCTTTATTAGTTGACTGTTAGCACATGCATCTCAAATAAATAAATTCTTCATGCTAATCAGATGCATTCTCATCTAACAACAAGTACGACAAAATAAATTAAAGAAAGGTTAAGCAAATGTACCCATACTAAGATGCCTTCTGATCATACATAATTGCTTTTCATTGAGTGGCTTGGTGAGGATATTAGCTAATTATTGATCTGATAAGACAAAATCAAGTCTTATATCTTCTTTTTGCATGTGATACCTAATAAAATGATGTCTGATCTCAATGTGCTTGGTTTTAGAGCGTAAGATTGGATTTTTAGAGATGTTGATTGCACTTGTGTTGTCACATCTGATTAGGATATCTTTGAATGTAAAACCATAACCTTCTAGTTGCTGTTTCATCCAAAGAATTTAAGTGGCACAGTAACTAGGTGACACATATTATGCCTCTGCAGTAGATAAAGTAACTAAGGTATGCTTCTTATTGTACCAAGATATCAAGCAATCACCTAGAAACTGATATGTTCCAGATGCGCTTTTCCTATCTACATGACTTCCAGTATAATAAGCATCATTGTATCTTACTAGCTCCAAAATTTCAACTTTAGGATACCATAAACCTAACTCAGCAGTTCCCACCAGATATCTGAATATTCTTTTAACTGCAATTCAGTGAGACTCTTTAGGATCTACTAGAAATCTTGTACATAAGTAAATACTAAAGTGAATATCAAGTCTACTGGCTATTAGATATAGGAGGGATCTAATTGTTCTTCTTTATTCCTTTATATAAATAGACTTTTCAAATTCATCCTTCTTTAACTTACACGAAAGACTTATGGGAGTACCAATACTATTCACCTTTTTCATCTTGAACTTCTTTAGCAACTCCTTTGTATACTTAGATTGATAGAAGAATATGACATCATTTGTCTGTTTGATTTAAAGAACCAAAAAGAATTTGAGCTCACCCATGAGGCTCATTTCAAACTCATCTTGCATGTTTCTAGCAAACTGCTTACATAAGGATTTGTTAGTAGACCTAAAAACTGTCATCCACATAGATTTGTACAATGGCCATGTGGTTGTTGTGAGTTTTGATGAAGAGTGTGGTATCAACTTTTCCATGTGAAAATCCTTTCTGTATGAGGAAAGTGTTAAGCCAATCATACCATGCCCTAAGAGCCAATTTCAGCCCATATAGAACTTTTGACAGCTTATAAACATGATTAGGCAACTTAGGATCTGTAAACCTAAGAGGCTTTACATAGAATTCTCCTGATAGATGACCATTTAGAAGGCACTTTTCACATCCATCTGATATAGAGTGAAATTTTTGTAACATGCAATAGCACATAGAAGTCTGATTTCCTTAAGCCTAGCAACTAGTGCAAATGTCTCATCAAAATTGATTCCTTCTTACTGATTATACCCTTGAGCTACTAACCTTTATTTATTTCTAATTATAGTTCAATACTCATCCAACTTATTATTGAATACCCATTTAGTTCTTATGATTGCTTGATGCTTTGGTCTGGGTACCAAATTTTGTACTCGACTTCTTGTAAACTTATTCAGCTCTTCTGGTATAGCTATAATCTAGTTTCATCCAATTGAGCTTCATTACACATCTTGGGCTCCAATTGAGAAATAAATGCACTTCATCATATATTTGTTTAAATTCAAATTTGGTTAGCCTTCCTTATGTTGGGCTATCGAGTATTGCTTCTCTTGGATGGTCCTTGTAATACTTTAATCCTTGCATAGGTTAGGTTTGACATCTTTTAGAGTAGATGGATTAGTTACCTTGGAATCTGACACGTTGTCATCTCTAAACTTCTCTACCTCTGATAGATTCTCTTCATGCTTTTCAACATGATTATCATCTGAATACTATGTTTGTCTTTCTTCTCAAAAAAGTGGTTAGTTTCATTTGATACAACATGCATAGATTCTTTTATAGCTAATTTTCTTTTATTAAACATGCGATAAGCTTTACTAGACATAAAATAGCCTAAGAAGATACCTTCATCATATTTGGATTCAAATTTCCTCAGGTAATCTTTCTTATTGTTAAGAATGGAACACTTACATCCAAACGCATGAAAGTATGAAAGATTTGGCTTTCTACCTCTCTAGAGTTCATATGGTGTTTTGTTTAGCTGAGGTTTGATAAGCGCTCTATGGAGAATGTAATAGGTAATATTTGTGGCTTCTACCCAAAAGTATTTAGGTAAATCTCTTTCATTGAGCATGGTTCTGGCCATCTCTTCTAATGTTTTATTCTTTCTCTTGAATATGCTAATCTGCTGAGGAGTCCTAGGTGCTGAGAAGTTGTGAGAAATGCTATGCTCTTTGTAGTATTGTTCAAATGTCACATTTTCAAATTCTCCTCCATGATCACTTCTGATGGATATAATGTTGTATCCTTTTTCATTCTGCACTCTTTTATAGAAATGTCAAAACTGTGAGAATGTATCAGATTTACTAGATAGGAATAAAACCCAAATGTATCTAGAATAGTCATCAACTATCACAAAAGATATATGTTACCACTCACACTACATGGTGTGATAGGACCAAACAAATAACTATGTAATAGCTCCAATGGTCTGTTAGTAGAGATTACAGACTTAGTTTTTGAATGAGGATATGATCTGCTCACCTTTTTGACAAGCGTCACATAAGTGATCCTTTTCAAATTTAGCATTAAGCAGTCTTAACACTAAGTCTCCTCTAACTAGATGACTTATCTAACTCATATTAATATGATCCACACATCTATGCCATAACTAGCTATTATCATCTACTGAAAGTAGGCACTCTTCAGTGATTTTCCAATCATTAAAATTAACAACATATACATTATCGATACATCGACCAATGAAGATTATTCTTCCATCTATTGTTGATTGAACTTCAACGTAGGTAGCTTCAAATATCACCCTTTTGTTCTTTTCACACAGCTAACTTATACTTAACAAATTATACTTTAACCCCTTGACTAGTGAAACTTTATGGATATGAGGCTTGGACTTTATGGTGCCTATTCTAATGATCTCCCATTTGCTTTTATCTCCGTATTTCACATAGCCTATACTGGATTCATTTAGCTTGGAGAATTTATGACGATTTCATATCATATGTTTTGAGCAGCCACTGTCCAAATGCTAGTCATCTAATTTGTGTATTGCTCAAACATTTCTGCAAGAGAATCATTTAGATTTAAGTACCCAAGCTATGTTGGGTCCTTTTGGATTAGAAGGCATGGTTACTTTAGGAACTCAAACATATTTTCCATAACAAGCCTTTTTAAAACAATGGCTGGATGGATGTCCAAACTTCTTACAGAGAGAGCAAATAATGCTAGCTAGTTTCTTTTTGTTAAATGCAGATGCAACATTAGAAGACTTCACAACCAACTCATTCATGACTACTTTTTGCTTTTCAAATGCTTTAGGCAAATGTTCTATTCCATTTTAAGCTTTTTCATTAGTGAATTATCATATTTTAGAATCTCTCTCAGCTTAATATTTTCATTAGTAAGTCTGTCATTTGACTTGAACATACTACTATTTCGAAACATACGAATAGAAGATTATCTTCTAATTTATGCACTTTACCAAGGAGAAACTCATGCTTCATGCATTCAATATGCAATACATTATTTAAGTCTCTTAAGATAGCTTTCTCAACTTCTAGCTTAGTAAACTTTGCTTTTAGTTTTAGAAAGGTTTTCTTAAGTGCCTTATACTCATCATATAGTTCATTAAATACATGTTCCATACTATTGTTAGAGTCAGAATCACTAACTTTTGATGCTTCTGTATCTGGAGCATCCTCAGCTAAACTCACTACAAGGCAGAGGTAGGCCTTCTCATCATGATCTGACTTTTTGTTTGAACCATCTGATGCCTCACTATCAGACCATATGACCAACAACTCTTTTTTTTTCCTTTCTTCTGCTTCTTTAGTTTTGGGAAATTAAGCTTAATATGACTAGCCCGTTACATTCATAGTAGATAGGTTCAAATGAGTCTTTCTTATTAGATTCAAATTCAGATTGCCTCATGTTGAACTTTTCATTCTTTTTTCCCTTTTCTTCTCATGAATATCTTCCTTTTTCAAGAAAGTGCTGCCATCTCATCATTGTCAGATGATTTTGATTCTTCCTCAGTAGCCAAAGCAATCCCTTTCTTCTTTTTCACCTCATTCCTTTTTATAAGGACCATTTTCTATAGTGATCCAATAAGTTCATCAAGTGTAAAATCATCTCTATTAATTAGTACATTTACCTTTGAGTCCTATTTTTTTGGTAGTGACCTTATAATCTTCTATATATAATAATGTTCACGCATCTGGCAACTTAAGGAATTGAGTTGATTTACAATATTAGTAAATCAAACATTCATCTCTAAAATTCTCTCATGTGGTTGCAACTCAAATGTCTCATAATCTCTTATGAGAACATTTATCTTAGCATCTTTAACAACCCTGGTTCCTTCATAGGTGTTCATAAGCTTGTCCCAAATTTCTTTAGTTGTCTGGCATCCTGAAATCAAATTAAATTCAAAAGGTCTTAGTGCCCAATGCAAGATATTCATAGCCTTAGCATTCTGGGATATTTAAGCCCAATCATCTTCCAAATACTCTACTTTTGGTTTATCAACCACTTCACCATCAACCTCTACGTTGGATTCTTAGGACCATTGTAGATAATAGTCCAAGTAGTGATATCAGTAGCCTGAAAGAAATATGTTATTCTATTTTTCTAATAGACATACTGAGTACCATTAAATAGACGTGGTCTATTGACCGATAACCCTTTAGGCAGTAGTAACAAATATCTTGCCTAATTATCCATTCAGTGGATCTTTCTTTTAGGATGTTAAGCCTATAGATTAGCAGAGACCTACTCTGATACCAATTGATAATGCAAATTAAATGTCTAAGAGGGGGCTAAATGGGAGTCTTTTCCATCTGAGTCAACTAATAGCACATATTAGATCCTAAAGGTATTGATCTATTAAAACTATGTTGTAATGTAGTAAAATCCCAAGTATGATGTGATAGAACTATCTATCTTTTCCATGAAATCGACTGTTCAGATATCATAAAGAATTTAGTTGAGATTTCTTCTAATATTCTTAGCAGTTAACCAGCTATTAAATTAAATGTCTATGGTTCATATCAAGATAAGTAAGATCGGTATTAGAGGAAAGTCTATTTAATATAAGTGAATAGAAGTTTCAGATGCAGAATCAGCTAATGAAACCACTGGGATGATGTACGCAACAGCAAATAAATAGAGCAGACACAAAAATTTATACTGGTTCAATACTAACACCTACATCTCTTCCCTTAGGATACCACCTTGATTATTTCACTATCAGCTCTATTTCAATATGGCTAGAGCAACCCTCAAACAAGTTAGCATTATATAAACTAACCCCGGCAGAGTCCTTCCCTGACTCAATGGATCCTTTCCGAATTTCACTTAGGCTTCTGAAGACCTATTCATTACTGTCAGGAGCAAGTGAATCTCATAGACTTTGGGATGACGACTGTGACACCCCAAACTCAACCACAAGTTTAAACAGGTGCTTGAAACCTTTACAACACTTGAAATACAAAATATAAAGAAAACATAAGCAGTTTATTACAAAATTCCTATATGGATCAAGATATTTTAATGCACTAGAAAGGAATTTTAAATGAAGAAAAGACTTTTAATGTAACTCAAGCTTCAAAACTATGAAAATGAGATAACAAACTTAAGATCATGATTTTAAATGTACAAATCTTTTCTTTTTAATGAAGAGAGAATGGTGTTTTCAAGATTAATGATTGAAAATTATTTTGAATGCACAACTTGAAAAATTTTAAGACATTAGATGCAAAACACTTCTCTTCATCAATCCATTTTTGGATTGAATAGGGGGCATTTATAGATTTAGAAAATTATAGCTATTAAGAAATAGAATTTTGAAAATCAAGATAAGAGCATTTTTAATAGCTAGAACAATTGACTTTGGTTCTAACAGACAAACTATAAGATATATGAACTTTGTTTTTGATAGACTGACACATTAATGTCAACAATTTCAAAATCTGTCTGTTGAGGGAAAATATTTTATAACCACATTAGAAGATAGCCATTGAGATTGATGAAAAAGCAACGTGATCAAGTAAAACCTAAAAAAAAAAATATTCCTTTGCAAAAATAATATCCTTTGAAAAATCAAAAAGATAAAATTTTCAAAGATAACCCTAATGTTAGTTTTTCAACACAAATTTTACTAGGTATGGAAAATGAGACAAGATAAGAGACTAACTTAAAAGACTGATCCACTTAACATAAATTACAACTAAGAAAAACTAAGCTAAGTCTCTCTAGTTATTTTCTCATCTAATACCATTACTGGATCAATTAGTCATCTGATCAGTTAACTAGTCATCTAATACTGAGTCTGTCTCAACATGAATATAAATTGTACAGTAACTGATAGTGAGTCTAATGTCCATCTGCACACTTAAAAGCATAATTAGCTAATCTCATCAGATTAGTTTTGTGGTCATCAAAAGTACATTGCTAACCCATGAGACTAAAAAATCTTATAAGTGTGAATGCATTAATGGAGTGGGACCCAGAGATTTTCCTATATAAAAGGCTTTGGGAGAGTTGTCATTATCACAATTCTCTTCTTCTTATCACTTATTCTTTCCCTTTCCTTCAAATTTCCCAGCCTAATGTTTTCTGAATGATATCGATCGGTGCTACTAAGGAGGAGGATTTGTCTGCACAGTTACATACTTCATTAGATGGTGAGATCGAGACCATTATAGATTTCCTCGATTCAGACAATGGCTTGTTTATTTCTATTGATGATTTACTTGGCTCCACTGACAATATACCTAGTCCGTCCAATGACATATTTGGTTCCGATGGTCTGCTTGGTCCATCTAATGACACAGTTGGTTTTGTTGATTTACCTAGTTCGTCCACCACTTTGGACATTTTTTACTATCTTCTAGACGATCTTCCTTCAATGGATACTACTGAACCATTAACTTTTTAGAATGCTAATCTTTTACTGAATAGGTAGGAGTACTGCAGCTGGCACAACTACCCAGTGATATTTTTTCTTTTCTCTTATTGTGCTTTTTTTGTGTACTTTCTTTCTTTTTTTGTGCACTCTATTTTTCTACTCATTTTATTTTTTCAATGCACCCTATTTTTTCACTCCTTTCATTTTTCAATGCATTCATATTCGTTTCCACTCATTTTACTTTTTCAATGCAAAAATAAAATAAAATAAAATAAAAAGATAAAAATAATAGGATTTTTACCTGTAGGATGCTGAGTAAGACCAGCAAGGTGTTCAATCCAAACTGTCAGAGGTGTTAACTTTCCTAAACCGTTTCGAGAACGTGGGTGCTCGTATGATACTAGCTCATCTTTCTACTTGGATGAATTTGGATATTGATCGTACTCCCGATAGGAACCTTATCTTTGCTCTAGGTGAAATGTGGTGGCAGACCACCAATACATTCCACCTGCCTGTGGGAGATATGACCATGACTCCCATTGAGTGGTCTTGCCTGACTGGTTTGCAGTTTGGGTCCAGGCATATTATTTTTGATACTGAGGTGTGTCCTCTCCATACTCTGCTTAATCTTCTTGGAGCAGTCCCCCTTTGCAACTCCAAAGGAATGGTTGCTAGATCTTGGTTTATTAACTTGATGGAGGGGATGAATCTAGTGTTTTACTCTATTGATCAATATGCCAGAGTATGTTTGTCGGTCATACTCTCTACCAGTCTTACTCTATTGATCAGTGTGTGAGAGTATGTTTGCTGGTCATACTCTACCATTTTTTAATATAATAAAAAAGGTTATATCGATTTGAAGGTGTTGGCTTCCTTGTTTAATATAAATTTGCTTGGTCATTATGACTAGGCCGGAGCTGCTCTGGTTACGACATACAAAGGGATAGGTATGTTGTCCAAGACTAATGTGACTGGCATTTATGCGAATTTGATAGTCTAGAAGGTCAGAATATCCCTTTTACTGGTTTTAAATTTTGCTTTCACCTTTAGCTAACTTTGTCTTTTACAACTTTGGGCCTTTGCTCATATTCCAACTCTTACCCCCATGATTATTTTCAGAGGGAATATTTTACTCCTGATGGGGAGAATGTGGTACAAGGATTCTTAGGTGACTCACCAAATTGATTTCTCTTTTTCTGATTAATAGGGGATTTTGGCCATAACTACTTAGGTATGCTCTGAATAGCTTCACCTTCTATTTGCTTATAAGTTTTGACTTCTAATTTCCCTTTCAGGTTGTTTGGGCACCTTTTGATTATATTGCTTTAAGGGACATTGATCTCCTTGCCTTGGGTATCACTTTTACTGATTGACAGATTGTCTTGGGTTCTTTCGAGACAATGGAGTTTTATATGGGTGAGTGAGTCATGGCCCAAATGATGTTTTGAGACCTCCATTATTTACAAGACCGAGCCAAGTTACGGTGGTTTCTACAGTTGCTGCTCTAAGGTGTAGACCTCGTGGTTCGACTGGTCACTCTTCTACTCAAGCTATGCCTAGTTCCAGTTCAGTTTCCTCAGGGATGGGCGCCTCTACATCTGCTATGCCTATAAGCTCGAGTCATCCTCGGGGATCTTTCCCTAGTTTCTCTAACCATGTCTCATATCTGGGTGCGGATGGCATGATAAGATTCCACCATGTGGGCTATATGAGTATCTTCCTAGCACGGTGCATACTGACAAACCATTTTTCCCCTAATAATGAGTTTATGATTTTCTCTTGACGATTCTTTTTGCTTCTTCCCATATTCTGACATATATTCATTACAGGCTCCTACCTCAGTATTGACCAGGTTTACGACATCCATCAAAGGACTCTATTTCCCTTGAGCACCACATTGGCTGCTTTGAGCATTATCGAAGGTCGGAGGGAGCCTCGAGTGGTCTAGAGATGGGGTCCTCAGGGTGGTGATGTTAGAGTGGCAGATGATGAGATGTCGGGAGAGGATGAGTGATGTATGAGATGCTTGAGTTGATGAGGCCCCATTACTACTCTTTTGTAAAACGTATCATTTATTGTATTGCACTTTTAAACTCTATTTATGAAAATTTTTAAAAATATTCATTTTTTTTTTTTGCAATTTTCTACTCTAGGAAATAATTTTATTGAGAAATTAAAATTGAAAATGATTTCGATCAAAAACCATGCGTCGATAAGTTCTTCAGAGACTAGAGGTGCAATATACTTAACCACATGTGAATCAAAGAGATTCATGTGGGTTCAACGGCTACGTACAACCTCATTATCCCAGCCAAAAGTATCAGTGGGTATGACTTGGGATGGGTGATTTCACTATTGACAAAGTAGTCTCAAAGAGGGAAGCTAACTCGATGTTAGTTTCTACCCGTATTTGCCTAAAGATAAGGATGCATGTGAAGTGATGCATAAAAATAATTCCATACAATTTTATGCCAAGATTATTTTAGTAAAAAATAGTCCACTTAGTTCTTGTTAGTTCCAAAACATCCCTAGTGGAGTCACCAGCTGTGAGGCCCTTTCCAAACCTCGGCGGCCACCAGTGCGCCTCCGGGTTTCTGGCCTAGGAAAATCAGTCGTGGGGTCGGATTGCACATGGAGTCATGATTTTGGTAGGCCCCACTTTAGGTGAACCTCTTATAGGCCCGTCGGGTGTATGTGTGAATTTGTGAGTCGTCACTTAATTTTTAGAAAATCGTTTAATTTTCATGGTAATTAAAAAACCAAATTTAACTCCACTTTGAAAATCTTACATTTTGCCCAATTTTTAAGGAAAAGACAAGCCTCAAACTAAAATGTGGATCCATAGACTCGTAATTGATAAAAATATTTTGTTGTAGAAAATTATTTTATTTTCTAAACAATTTTTGCTTAAAATTGATTGTATTGTTTTGGTTTTGAAAAGCATTTTCGTGTATGCATGGCATACCATTGTAGTTCATGAACAAAATATAGCACATAATTCCATTTGTTGTTTTAGAATCCAATCTTTCTTACCAAAATGATGCATGAGCAGTTCATATGGCATGAATGAAAGTTATAAGTCGAAAAGTGATAAAATAACAAAAATAGACAGGGGTCCTTCTTTTAGCCCATATGAACCTTTAATTTTGCACCTTCAGAATTATCATTGCCTCATGACTCTCAACCAGACTTAAAAGGTTGAAAAAGGAAATGGTTCAAGGGGCAACACCCCTTGTTGCATTCGGGGCAACTCCTGAGATGAAAATTTTAGATTGCAAAGTTTACATGGAAAATTTTGCATATCTAGACTTATTCTCAAGGAAAAAACCCTAATTTTTGCACCATTAAATCCGAGCCATTAATACGAGCTAAACACTTCAAACCGTGCTCAAATTAGATCTCAAATGGACCAAGAAAATCCAAAAAATCGAACCATATCAGATCGGACAGGGCCTAAAAAACTGGGCCTAAACAGCCGGCCCAACACGTGCATGTGCACGTTTGGCCCAAACATGAATGTTTGGAGCCAAATGCATTCGTTTGGCCCAAACTCATGCGTTTGGGGCCAAATGCACATGTGTGAAAATCCCTGATTTTTGTCGACTTAGTTTTCTATAAATACGAGTCTCCAGAGCAGTTTTGGGGCCCACTTGTACAAACTTTCTGACCCACTTTTACTCACTTTCTGTTCAACTAGAGACTTTTTTAGACACATTTTGAATCTACCAGACTACTTTTCAGACTACCAGACCTCTCAAATCACTTCCCAAACCAAAACCATTCTAAAACACCAAAAACACTATTTTTCAATTCGTTCGGTGGTTCAGTTCTTACCAGTCCAGTTCAGACAGATATTCTCTAGCCCTCTCCAAACACAACGGAGACCCGCTCCAAAATTTTCAAGCCTTCAGAAAAACCTCTTCCGAAGTCCTGTAAACAAAAGGTAATAAGGGTATAATATTCCTATTCCTTTTAACTCTGAATTAAGCCCATTAATCTGAACTGAAGCATTTTCATGAAAACTTCTTTTTCTTAAAATGAACCAAAATTAATTCCCAAAACTTGTTAGGAAATTGCACATTTATAAAATAATTATTTTTATTAATCAAATAAATTAATTAATGGCCTATTTTCTCAACTATTTTATTAATTAAAATATGTTAGTTGATGAACCAACAAAACCAAACCATCCATTGTTTTTCAGAATAGTCCCACCTTTCATAAGAAGGGAGAATAACGTGGGTTTGCTTCCCATTTAACGGGATACGCTGATAAGTCTTTTAATAGCTTCACCTCAAAATTTCAGTTTCCTTTATTCTTTTTATTTTATTTTGTTATTTTTTAATTATTTTCTCCATTATTGTGTTGTTGTAATTATTCGTTCTATTGTTATTGTATCTGGATTTGTATTAGGGAATGTATGCTCCTCCCAGATTCGTGAACTAGAGAAGAGATCCCCTGTTTAATTGCCATTTTTATGATGTATTTAATTTTACCACTTTCTTTGGGGATGTGTGCCTTTCCTAGAACCTGATCCTAGAACCTGAAGTTGGGCTAGAAGAAAGACCACTGATTATCTTTCTTGCTTTTACTACTTTCTATTGATGTCATGCTTATATAATTTGTCTCATGCATCATTCTTGCCAAGCTTAAATGTTCATGCATCATGTGGTATGCCATGCATACTCGAAAACCCAATTTTAACAAAAATCACATTTTTCTTTAGCCAAAGCTGTTTAAAAATGGAAAAAAATTTCTAAATTATTTTTTATCAGATCACGAATCCTTGAATTTGCCTTTGGTTTGAGGGCTAGTTTTTTTTCCAAAAATTGGGTAAATAATCAAATTTTCATAAAATTGGAGTTAATAAAAAATGGTTTCTTAATCACTATAGAAAAACTGTTTTTTTTTTGTAAATATTAGGTGGCGACTCCTAAATACATCACACATGCACACCAACAGACACATGTGGAGTGCACAAATGTAGGACCTAGCCACAACTATGATGCCAAGTGCAATCTGACCCCTCATGGTTAGTTTCCTCAAGCCATAAACTCGAAGGCGCTCTAGGAAATCCCGCCAGCTACCAAATGAGGCCTCATACCCCGAAGGGTTTTAGGGAAGGAACACATCCCCTAAAGGCAAACTAAAAGCAAAATAAACAAAACACACAATTATATCAAAATGATGAAAATTACAACAAAGGGGATCCCTTCTC